>OY365749.1:20398951-20708951 GCA_959347395.1 Mechanitis mazaeus | reverse complement strand
TAACCTAACCTAACCTAACCTAACCTAACCTAACCTAACCTAACCTAACCTAACCTAACCTAACCTAACCTAACCTAACCTAACCTAACCTAACCTAACCTAACCTAACCTAACCTAACCTAACCTAACCTAACCTAACCTAACCTAACCTAACCTACCTAACCTAACCTAACCTAACCTAACCTAACCTAACCTAACCTAACCTAACCTAACCTAACCTAACCTAACCTAACCTAACCTAACCTAACCTAACCTAACCTAACCTAACCTAACCTAACCTAACCTAACCTAACCTAACCTAACCTAACCTAACCTAACCTAACCTAACCTAACCTAACCTAACCTAACCTAACCTAACCTAACCTAACCTAACCTAACCTAACCTAACCTAACCTAACCTAACCTAACCTAACCTAACCTAACCTAACCTAACCTAACCTAACCTAACCTAACCTAACCTAACCTAACCTAACCTAACCTAACCTAACCTAACCTAACCTAACCTAACCTAACCTAACCTAACCTAACCTAACCTAACCTAACCTAACCTAACCTAACCTAACCTAACCTAACCTAACCTAACTAACCTAACCTAACCTAACCTAACCTAACCTAACCTAACCTAACCTAACCTAACCTAACCTAACCTAACCTAACCTAACCTAACCTAACCTAACCTAACCTAACCTAACCTAACCTAACCTAACCTAACTAACCTAACCTAACCTAACCTAACCTAACCTAACCTAACCTAACCTAACCTAACCTAACCTAACCTAACCTAACCTAACCTAACCTAACCTAACCTAACCTAACCTAACCTAACCTAACCTAACCTAACCTAACCTAACCTAACCTAACCTAACCTAACCTAACCTAACCTAACCTAACCTAACCTAACCTAACCTAACCTAACCTAACCTAACCTAACCTAACCTAACCTAACCTAACCTAACCTAACCTAACCTAACCTAACCTAACCTAACCTAACCTAACCTAACCTAACCTAACCTAACCTAACCTAACCTAACCTAACCTAACCTAACCTAACCTAACCTAACCTAACCTAACCTAACCTAACCTAACCTAACCTAACCTAACCTAACCTAACCTAACCTAACCTAACCTAACCTAACCTAACCTAACCTAACCTAACCTAACCTAACCTAACCTAACCTAACCTAACCTAACCTAACCTAACCTAACCTAACCTAACCTAACCTAACCTAACCTAACCTAACCTAACCTAACCTAACCTAACCTAACCTAACCTAACCTAACCTAACCTAACTAACCTAACCTAACCTAACCTAACCTAACCTAACCTAACCTAACCTAACCTAACTAACCTAACCTAACCTAACCTAACCTAACCTAACCTAACCTAACCTAACCTAACCTAACCTAACCTAACCTAACCTAACCTAACCTAACCTAACCTAACCTAACCTAACCTAACCTAACCTAACCTAACCTAACCTAACCTAACCTAACCTAACCTAACCTAACCTAACCTAACCTAACCTAACCTAACCTAACCTAACCTAACCTAACCTAACCTAACCTAACCTAACCTAACCTAACCTAACCTAACCTAACCTAACCTAACCTAACCTAACCTAACCTAACCTAACCTAACCTAACCTAACCTAACCTAACCTAACCTAACCTAACCTAACCTAACCTAACCTAACCTAACCTAACCTAACCTAACCTAACCTAACCTAACCTAACCTAACCTAACCTAACCTAACCTAACCTAACCTAACCTAACCTAACCTAACCTAACCTAACCTAACCTAACCTAACCTAACCTAACCTAACCTAACCTAACCTAACCTAACCTAACCTAACCTAACCTAACCTAACCTAACCTAACCTAACCTAACCTAACCTAACCTAACCTAACCTAACCTAACCTAACCTAACCTAACCTAACCTAACCTAACCTAACCTAACCTAACCTAACCTAACCTAACCTAACCTAACCTAACCTAACCTAACCTAACCTAACCTAACCTAACCTAACCTAACCTAACCTAACCTAACCTAACCTAACCTAACCTAACCTAACCTAACCTAACCTAACCTAACCTAACCTAACCTAACCTAACCTAACCTAACCTAACCTAACCTAACCTAACCTAACCTAACCTAACCTAACCTAACCTAACCTAACCTAACCTAACCTAACCTAACCTAACCTAACCTAACCTAACCTAACCTAACCTAACCTAACCTAACCTAACCTAACCTAACCTAACCTAACCTAACCTAACCTAACCTAACCTAACCTAACCTAACCTAACCTAACCTAACCTAACCTAACCTAACCTAACCTAACCTAACCTAACCTAACCTAACCTAACCTAACCTAACCTAACCTAACCTAACCTAACCTAACCTAACCTAACCTAACCTAACCTAACCTAACCTAACCTAACCTAACCTAACCTAACCTAACCTAACCTAACCTAACCTAACCTAACCTAACCTAACCTAACCTAACCTAACCTAACCTAACCTAACCTAACCTAACCTAACCTAACCTAACCTAACCTAACCTAACCTAACCTAACCTAACCTAACCTAACCTAACCTAACCTAACCTAACCTAACCTAACCTAACCTAACCTAACCTAACCTAACCTAACCTAACCTAACCTAACCTAACCTAACCTAACCTAACCTAACCTAACCTAACCTAACCTAACCTAACCTAACCTAACCTAACCTAACCTAACCTAACCTAACCTAACCTAACCTAACCTAACCTAACCTAACCTAACCTAACCTAACCTAACCTAACCTAACCTAACCTAACCTAACCTAACCTAACCTAACCTAACCTAACCTAACCTAACCTAACCTAACCTAACCTAACCTAACCTAACCTAACCTAACCTAACCTAACCTAACCTAACCTAACCTAACCTAACCTAACCTAACCTAACCTAACCTAACCTAACCTAACCTAACCTAACCTAACCTAACCTAACCTAACCTAACCTAACCTAACCTAACCTAACCTAACCTAACCTAACCTAACCTAACCTAACCTAACCTAACCTAACCTAACCTAACCTAACCTAACCTAACCTAACCTAACCTAACCTAACCTAACCTAACCTAACCTAACCTAACCTAACCTAACCTAACCTAACCTAACCTAACCTAACCTAACCTAACCTAACCTAACCTAACCTAACCTAACCTAACCTAACCTAACCTAACCTAACCTAACCTAACCTAACCTAACCTAACCTAACCTAACCTAACCTAACCTAACCTAACCTAACCTAACCTAACCTAACCTAACCTAACCTAACCTAACCTAACCTAACCTAACCTAACCTAACCTAACCTAACCTAACCTAACCTAACCTAACCTAACCTAACCTAACCTAACCTAACCTAACCTAACCTAACCTAACCTAACCTAACCTAACCTAACCTAACCTAACCTAACCTAACCTAACCTAACCTAACCTAACCTAACCTAACCTAACCTAACCTAACCTAACCTAACCTAACCTAACCTAACCTAACCTAACCTAACCTAACCTAACCTAACCTAACCTAACCTAACCTAACCTAACCTAACCTAACCTAACCTAACCTAACCTAACCTAACCTAACCTAACCTAACCTAACCTAACCTAACCTAACCTAACCTAACCTAACCTAACCTAACCTAACCTAACCTAACCTAACCTAACCTAACCTAACCTAACCTAACCTAACCTAACCTAACCTAACCTAACCTAACCTAACCTAACCTAACCTAACCTAACCTAACCTAACCTAACCTAACCTAACCTAACCTAACCTAACCTAACCTAACCTAACCTAACCTAACCTAACCTAACCTAACCTAACCTAACCTAACCTAACCTAACCTAACCTAACCTAACCTAACCTAACCTAACCTAACCTAACCTAACCTAACCTAACCTAACCTAACCTAACCTAACCTAACCTAACCTAACCTAACCTAACCTAACCTAACCTAACCTAACCTAACCTAACCTAACCTAACCTAACCTAACCTAACCTAACCTAACCTAACCTAACCTAACCTAACCTAACCTAACCTAACCTAACCTAACCTAACCTAACCTAACCTAACCTAACCTAACCTAACCTAACCTAACCTAACCTAACCTAACCTAACCTAACCTAACCTAACCTAACCTAACCTAACCTAACCTAACCTAACCTAACCTAACCTAACCTAACCTAACCTAACCTAACCTAACCTAACCTAACCTAACCTAACCTAACCTAACCTAACCTAACCTAACCTAACCTAACCTAACCTAACCTAACCTAACCTAACCTAACCTAACCTAACCTAACCTAACCTAACCTAACCTAACCTAACCTAACCTAACCTAACCTAACCTAACCTAACCTAACCTAACCTAACCTAACCTAACCTAACCTAACCTAACCTAACCTAACCTAACCTAACCTAACCTAACCTAACCTAACCTAACCTAACCTAACCTAACCTAACCTAACCTAACCTAACCTAACCTAACCTAACCTAACCTAACCTAACCTAACCTAACCTAACCTAACCTAACCTAACCTAACCTAACCTAACCTAACCTAACCTAACCTAACCTAACCTAACCTAACCTAACCTAACCTAACCTAACCTAACCTAACCTAACCTAACCTAACCTAACCTAACCTAACCTAACCTAACCTAACCTAACCTAACCTAACCTAACCTAACCTAACCTAACCTAACCTAACCTAACCTAACCTAACCTAACCTAACCTAACCTAACCTAACCTAACCTAACCTAACCTAACCTAACCTAACCTAACCTAACCTAACCTAACCTAACCTAACCTAACCTAACCTAACCTAACCTAACCTAACCTAACCTAACCTAACCTAACCTAACCTAACCTAACCTAACCTAACCTAACCTAACCTAACCTAACCTAACCTAACCTAACCTAACCTAACCTAACCTAACCTAACCTAACCTAACCTAACCTAACCTAACCTAACCTAACCTAACCTAACCTAACCTAACCTAACCTAACCTAACCTAACCTAACCTAACCTAACCTAACCTAACCTAACCTAACCTAACCTAACCTAACCTAACCTAACCTAACCTAACCTAACCTAACCTAACCTAACCTAACCTAACCTAACCTAACCTAACCTAACCTAACCTAACCTAACCTAACCTAACCTAACCTAACCTAACCTAACCTAACCTAACCTAACCTAACCTAACCTAACCTAACCTAACCTAACCTAACCTAACCTAACCTAACCTAACCTAACCTAACCTAACCTAACCTAACCTAACCTAACCTAACCTAACCTAACCTAACCTAACCTAACCTAACCTAACCTAACCTAACCTAACCTAACCTAACCTAACCTAACCTAACCTAACCTAACCTAACCTAACCTAACCTAACCTAACCTAACCTAACCTAACCTAACCTAACCTAACCTAACCTAACCTAACCTAACCTAACCTAACCTAACCTAACCTAACCTAACCTAACCTAACCTAACCTAACCTAACCTAACCTAACCTAACCTAACCTAACCTAACCTAACCTAACCTAACCTAACCTAACCTAACCTAACCTAACCTAACCTAACCTAACCTAACCTAACCTAACCTAACCTAACCTAACCTAACCTAACCTAACCTAACCTAACCTAACCTAACCTAACCTAACCTAACCTAACCTAACCTAACCTAACCTAACCTAACCTAACCTAACCTAACCTAACCTAACCTAACCTAACCTAACCTAACCTAACCTAACCTAACCTAACCTAACCTAACCTAACCTAACCTAACCTAACCTAACCTAACCTAACCTAACCTAACCTAACCTAACCTAACCTAACCTAACCTAACCTAACCTAACCTAACCTAACCTAACCTAACCTAACCTAACCTAACCTAACCTAACCTAACCTAACCTAACCTAACCTAACCTAACCTAACCTAACCTAACCTAACCTAACCTAACCTAACCTAACCTAACCTAACCTAACCTAACCTAACCTAACCTAACCTAACCTAACCTAACCTAACCTAACCTAACCTAACCTAACCTAACCTAACCTAACCTAACCTAACCTAACCTAACCTAACCTAACCTAACCTAACCTAACCTAACCTAACCTAACCTAACCTAACCTAACCTAACCTAACCTAACCTAACCTAACCTAACCTAACCTAACCTAACCTAACCTAACCTAACCTAACCTAACCTAACCTAACCTAACCTAACCTAACCTAACCTAACCTAACCTAACCTAACCTAACCTAACCTAACCTAACCTAACCTAACCTAACCTAACCTAACCTAACCTAACCTAACCTAACCTAACCTAACCTAACCTAACCTAACCTAACCTAACCTAACCTAACCTAACCTAACCTAACCTAACCTAACCTAACCTAACCTAACCTAACCTAACCTAACCTAACCTAACCTAACCTAACCTAACCTAACCTAACCTAACCTAACCTAACCTAACCTAACCTAACCTAACCTAACCTAACCTAACCTAACCTAACCTAACCTAACCTAACCTAACCTAACCTAACCTAACCTAACCTAACCTAACCTAACCTAACCTAACCTAACCTAACCTAACCTAACCTAACCTAACCTAACCTAACCTAACCTAACCTAACCTAACCTAACCTAACCTAACCTAACCTAACCTAACCTAACCTAACCTAACCTAACCTAACCTAACCTAACCTAACCTAACCTAACCTAACCTAACCTAACCTAACCTAACCTAACCTAACCTAACCTAACCTAACCTAACCTAACCTAACCTAACCTAACCTAACCTAACCTAACCTAACCTAACCTAACCTAACCTAACCTAACCTAACCTAACCTAACCTAACCTAACCTAACCTAACCTAACCTAACCTAACCTAACCTAACCTAACCTAACCTAACCTAACCTAACCTAACCTAACCTAACCTAACCTAACCTAACCTAACCTAACCTAACCTAACCTAACCTAACCTAACCTAACCTAACCTAACCTAACCTAACCTAACCTAACCTAACCTAACCTAACCTAACCTAACCTAACCTAACCTAACCTAACCTAACCTAACCTAACCTAACCTAACCTAACCTAACCTAACCTAACCTAACCTAACCTAACCTAACCTAACCTAACCTAACCTAACCTAACCTAACCTAACCTAACCTAACCTAACCTAACCTAACCTAACCTAACCTAACCTAACCTAACCTAACCTAACCTAACCTAACCTAACCTAACCTAACCTAACCTAACCTAACCTAACCTAACCTAACCTAACCTAACCTAACCTAACCTAACCTAACCTAACCTAACCTAACCTAACCTAACCTAACCTAACCTAACCTAACCTAACCTAACCTAACCTAACCTAACCTAACCTAACCTAACCTAACCTAACCTAACCTAACCTAACCTAACCTAACCTAACCTAACCTAACCTAACCTAACCTAACCTAACCTAACCTAACCTAACCTAACCTAACCTAACCTAACCTAACCTAACCTAACCTAACCTAACCTAACCTAACCTAACCTAACCTAACCTAACCTAACCTAACCTAACCTAACCTAACCTAACCTAACCTAACCTAACCTAACCTAACCTAACCTAACCTAACCTAACCTAACCTAACCTAACCTAACCTAACCTAACCTAACCTAACCTAACCTAACCTAACCTAACCTAACCTAACCTAACCTAACCTAACCTAACCTAACCTAACCTAACCTAACCTAACCTAACCTAACCTAACCTAACCTAACCTAACCTAACCTAACCTAACCTAACCTAACCTAACCTAACCTAACCTAACCTAACCTAACCTAACCTAACCTAACCTAACCTAACCTAACCTAACCTAACCTAACCTAACCTAACCTAACCTAACCTAACCTAACCTAACCTAACCTAACCTAACCTAACCTAACCTAACCTAACCTAACCTAACCTAACCTAACCTAACCTAACCTAACCTAACCTAACCTAACCTAACCTAACCTAACCTAACCTAACCTAACCTAACCTAACCTAACCTAACCTAACCTAACCTAACCTAACCTAACCTAACCTAACCTAACCTAACCTAACCTAACCTAACCTAACCTAACCTAACCTAACCTAACCTAACCTAACCTAACCTAACCTAACCTAACCTAACCTAACCTAACCTAACCTAACCTAACCTAACCTAACCTAACCTAACCTAACCTAACCTAACCTAACCTAACCTAACCTAACCTAACCTAACCTAACCTAACCTAACCTAACCTAACCTAACCTAACCTAACCTAACCTAACCTAACCTAACCTAACCTAACCTAACCTAACCTAACCTAACCTAACCTAACCTAACCTAACCTAACCTAACCTAACCTAACCTAACCTAACCTAACCTAACCTAACCTAACCTAACCTAACCTAACCTAACCTAACCTAACCTAACCTAACCTAACCTAACCTAACCTAACCTAACCTAACCTAACCTAACCTAACCTAACCTAACCTAACCTAACCTAACCTAACCTAACCTAACCTAACCTAACCTAACCTAACCTAACCTAACCTAACCTAACCTAACCTAACCTAACCTAACCTAACCTAACCTAACCTAACCTAACCTAACCTAACCTAACCTAACCTAACCTAACCTAACCTAACCTAACCTAACCTAACCTAACCTAACCTAACCTAACCTAACCTAACCTAACCTAACCTAACCTAACCTAACCTAACCTAACCTAACCTAACCTAACCTAACCTAACCTAACCTAACCTAACCTAACCTAACCTAACCTAACCTAACCTAACCTAACCTAACCTAACCTAACCTAACCTAACCTAACCTAACCTAACCTAACCTAACCTAACCTAACCTAACCTAACCTAACCTAACCTAACCTAACCTAACCTAACCTAACCTAACCTAACCTAACCTAACCTAACCTAACCTAACCTAACCTAACCTAACCTAACCTAACCTAACCTAACCTAACCTAACCTAACCTAACCTAACCTAACCTAACCTAACCTAACCTAACCTAACCTAACCTAACCTAACCTAACCTAACCTAACCTAACCTAACCTAACCTAACCTAACCTAACCTAACCTAACCTAACCTAACCTAACCTAACCTAACCTAACCTAACCTAACCTAACCTAACCTAACCTAACCTAACCTAACCTAACCTAACCTAACCTAACCTAACCTAACCTAACCTAACCTAACCTAACCTAACCTAACCTAACCTAACCTAACCTAACCTAACCTAACCTAACCTAACCTAACCTAACCTAACCTAACCTAACCTAACCTAACCTAACCTAACCTAACCTAACCTAACCTAACCTAACCTAACCTAACCTAACCTAACCTAACCTAACCTAACCTAACCTAACCTAACCTAACCTAACCTAACCTAACCTAACCTAACCTAACCTAACCTAACCTAACCTAACCTAACCTAACCTAACCTAACCTAACCTAACCTAACCTAACCTAACCTAACCTAACCTAACCTAACCTAACCTAACCTAACCTAACCTAACCTAACCTAACCTAACCTAACCTAACCTAACCTAACCTAACCTAACCTAACCTAACCTAACCTAACCTAACCTAACCTAACCTAACCTAACCTAACCTAACCTAACCTAACCTAACCTAACCTAACCTAACCTAACCTAACCTAACCTAACCTAACCTAACCTAACCTAACCTAACCTAACCTAACCTAACCTAACCTAACCTAACCTAACCTAACCTAACCTAACCTAACCTAACCTAACCTAACCTAACCTAACCTAACCTAACCTAACCTAACCTAACCTAACCTAACCTAACCTAACCTAACCTAACCTAACCTAACCTAACCTAACCTAACCTAACCTAACCTAACCTAACCTAACCTAACCTAACCTAACCTAACCTAACCTAACCTAACCTAACCTAACCTAACCTAACCTAACCTAACCTAACCTAACCTAACCTAACCTAACCTAACCTAACCTAACCTAACCTAACCTAACCTAACCTAACCTAACCTAACCTAACCTAACCTAACCTAACCTAACCTAACCTAACCTAACCTAACCTAACCTAACCTAACCTAACCTAACCTAACCTAACCTAACCTAACCTAACCTAACCTAACCTAACCTAACCTAACCTAACCTAACCTAACCTAACCTAACCTAACCTAACCTAACCTAACCTAACCTAACCTAACCTAACCTAACCTAACCTAACCTAACCTAACCTAACCTAACCTAACCTAACCTAACCTAACCTAACCTAACCTAACCTAACCTAACCTAACCTAACCTAACCTAACCTAACCTAACCTAACCTAACCTAACCTAACCTAACCTAACCTAACCTAACCTAACCTAACCTAACCTAACCTAACCTAACCTAACCTAACCTAACCTAACCTAACCTAACCTAACCTAACCTAACCTAACCTAACCTAACCTAACCTAACCTAACCTAACCTAACCTAACCTAACCTAACCTAACCTAACCTAACCTAACCTAACCTAACCTAACCTAACCTAACCTAACCTAACCTAACCTAACCTAACCTAACCTAACCTAACCTAACCTAACCTAACCTAACCTAACCTAACCTAACCTAACCTAACCTAACCTAACCTAACCTAACCTAACCTAACCTAACCTAACCTAACCTAACCTAACCTAACCTAACCTAACCTAACCTAACCTTTTTTTTTTTTTTTTTTTTTTCGTGGGGAAATCCTCATGGATACCCGCTGCCTTAGCGGCGGCAGACGGGTTATGTCGGACTCTTACCGACTAAAACCCCACGGTGCCCTTCTCGTCGCCATGTGCCGGGGACACGGGAACATCCGTCAGGCAATCTTCCGCGACCCGGCGGCGATGCGGTCTCAGCAGACCCCTTCTCAATTACAGTGGAGGATAGGTGGTCGTCCTCTCACTGCGCAGCATCGGTCAGAGTGGCGTGCAAGATCACGCCCATGCCTACTCGGGCTAGTTTGAGCTGGGAGGTGGTCTCCCCCGAGTCCACCACCCACAAGTTGATGTTAGGGTGGAAGGTGGCGAATGTACGCCTCCCTTCGGCGACCCCTCTTTGGACGTCGAATGGCAACTGTGCTTATGGCCTCTCTTGTTCTTTCTGCTTCTTCCTTCTGGAATATAACATGCTCACAAAAGATTGCGACCGCATTCCAAGAACTCTTGCTCCCTACCATTTTAGTTATTACTGTCGGTAAAGACAGGTCATGTCCGATCACCGATTGTAAATTGGTCCGCTCCTCCTGCCAGGCTGGGCATATCTCTAATGTATGTTGAGCCGTATCTACCGGACAGTTGTCGCAGTGATGACACACTGATTCTGGCTCCCTGCGTGCAATGCGAAATAGGTAATCCCCGAAACACCCGTGGCCTGTAATGATCTGAGTCAAACGGAAGGTTAGGATACCATGGTGCCTATTTAGCCACAGCTTGAAGATAGGCCCGATTGCTTCAATAGTCCTAGTCCCCGCATTCACTTGAGTCAACCTCTCTTCCCATGCTGCAATGGCTTCTATGGCTATTGTTCGCTTTATCCGAGCTAATGTCCTTGGTCGGTATCCTTGGGCTTGCACCTCCTTACGCCGATGAAACATCGTTGTAAGGGCTCTTGCATCGAGATCCCATGGCATTGAACCAGCCAAAACACATGCAGCCTCAAACGATACGGTGCGGTAACCACGAATCAATCTGATCGCCATCGCTCTCTGTGGTTTACGTAAGAGAGCGATGTTTCGGCTGTTCAGAGACTCGGACCACACCGGAGCTCCATACATGGCCATAGACTTCACAACACACATGTATAAGCGCCTGCTTAGCGTGTTTGGTCCTCCCAGGTTCGGCATTAATTTACTAAGAGCCACTGTAGTTTTAAAGAGTCTCGGAGTTAGCTGCTCAAAGTGAGCGGTGAAGTTCAATCTGCTATCAAGGACGATACCGAGATATCTTAGTGTCGATGCAATGCGGATGCGTATACCGCCCACATTGATGTAGGCATTTGACGGTGGCTCTTTTCGGGACCCATGAAAGCAAACAGCCTCGGACTTATTTAGGGCCACCTCAAGACCCAGGCTTCGGATTCTCTCGACCACGTGCGTTACGCCAGCCTCTGCAAGGATTATTGCCTGCCTTTCGTTATTTGCGCGTGCTGTCACTAACGTGTCATCAGCATAGCAATTAACTTCGACACCTCTAATGTTGCTTCCGCGTAAAACCCAATCGTAACCAAGGTTCCACAGTAGTGGCCCCAGAACTGACCCCTGTGGAACCCCGCAGTACATTGTTCGGGTGTTTGGCCCCTCTCGTGTAGGATATGCTACAGAGCGATAGGAAAGGTAATCTTCAATAATGCGACGCAAATAGGAAGGAACCTTATGGTATATGAGTGCAGTTCTTATGCAACTCCATGGCATACTATTAAAAGCATTAGCGATGTCTAAGGATACCGCCAATACCATCTCCCCCTTTCCCATTGCATCTTGCACCACGGTCTTCACTTTTAGGATAGCGTCTACAGTTGACCTGCCACTACGGAATCCAAACTGGTTTTGTGCCAGGTTAGGCCCAGTGTTTTCGAGGTGTCTCACTATTCGGGTGGAGATTATTCGCTCAAAAAGTTTTCCGACTTCGTCTAGCAACACGATAGGACGATAAGACGATGGTGACTCTTGTGGTCGTCCTTCCTTGTGGAGCAGCACTAAACGGCCTGTTTTCCACTGTCGTGGGAATTTTGACTGCAGCAGGCAAGCATTTAGTAGCTTTTTAAACCTGGGTTTGAACTCGTTTAAAGCCAAACCTAACACTCGACCAGGTATTCCGTCGGGACCGGGAGCAGTGGTCTTGGCCTTAAGTCTTGCCGCCGCTAAATCGAATTCTTTGTCGGTTATCCCTGGTGTTTCCATTGATTCGGTCTCGTGTGTTACAGGAGCCATGGGGGGAGGCAAGAACTCTGACGCGCAAGGAAAAAGTTTCGACACTATTTGTTGCGTGAACTCTGGGTGGAGTGTCTGAGATAATGGAGGAGTCCAAGGTCGAAGCTTTCCCCGCACCATCATGTACGGCCGTCCCCAGGGGTCCCTGTCAACAGATTCTATCAGTTCCGCTCTAGCTGTATCTTTTGAGCGAGCTATGCAGTCCTTTAACTTTTCTTTGGTAGAGACGTAAAGAGAATAGAGTTGTGCCTCGAAGTTTGAGTTTCTGCGTCTCCTTCGGCGACTGCGAGTGTACTGACGTCTCGCTGACACGCATGCTGTACGTAGCTGCGCGATTTCCGCGGACCACCAGTACACCTGCTTAACGGGAGAAGTAAGCCTTGCCCGTGGCATAGACGCATCACAAACCTGAGTCATTATCTCACGGAGATGAGTTGCTTCGTTCTCAACCTGAACAGACTCATCGGGAACAGATATCCAAGACTGGACGATGGCTGCTTCTGTAACCATATGTTCGTCCAGTTTTTTCAATTGCCATCTGGGGCCAGCTCTTGTGGCACAAAAGGTTGGTCTACGATGGGGGATAACCCGTTGAAGAACCTCGAATCGGATATATCGATGGTCCGAGAGGGTTTCCACGTTCTCAAGGACTCTCCAACGTTTTATACGGGCCGACAATGAAGGACTCGCAAACGTGACGTCGACTACAGAGCCACCCTGCTGTCGCACGCACGTATGTACACTTCCCTCATTGACAACGTCGAGCCCAACAGATGGCAACCATTCTTCTAACAACTCACCTCGAGCATCTGTAACACGTGAACCCCAGGCCTGGGATTTGGCATTAAAGTCTCCCGCCACAATTACTGGGTATGGAAGAAAGTGGCCTATAACTGCACCAAGTTCTGTAACGAAATATTCGAAATCCGCCAAAGGTTTGTTGGGAGAGAAGTAAACTCCAACAAGGACGATATCATCTATTAAGACCGCGACACATCCTCGTATCTTGATAACCTTTTTGAAAGATTGCTGAAAAGCTCTGTTGGGAAGGACGATGGCAACTAAATTATCCCGGTCGCTCACCCAGTTGGAAGAGGAGGGAACACAGTAGGGTTCAGCTACTACCGCTATCTGAATCGACCACTCTGCAAGGCTTTGAAGGAGTAAATCCTGTGCCCTGGAACAGTGGTTTATGTTGCTCTGAATGAAGGACCACAAAGCCATTATTGACAGTCTTCTTGTTCAACTATACTCGTATTACGCGCCGAAGAGTTGACATATCGACGCTGGACCTTTGAATGTTTAGCGTTATGTGCTTTCTGATGTTTTCCAGAAGGGAAAGCGGCGCAGAACTTGCTGCCAATGATATGCGCTGAGGATTTTTTGGCGTCGGCACACAGCACGCAATTTGGTGCTGCTGAGCAAGAGCTAGCTTTGTGGCCAGGCATACCGCAGCGGAAACAGAGATTGCTGCGGTCGATGTTGGACGTACATCCTTCCCTCACGTGAGTTACGTCAAGACACCGCCAACAGAGTCTCGTCTTAGGAGTCAACAGCTTAGCTCGAGCAGAAACCCAACCGATAAGAATTCGGCCGCTCTCCATCACCTTTTTGGCTGCAACGACTGGGCAACGAACCCACACAGTAAGCAATCCATTTCTATCTTCTCGTAAGTCCCCTATCTTTATTTGACTTTGAGGGCAGCCACCTAAACGAGAAATAGCGACAACAACTTCTTCCTTCGTAACGGAGTCGTCTAACTCCGAGATGCGCATTTCTACGCACTTCGTTACTCTCGATATGCGAACATCATCTTGGTTTAGGATAGTCTCTAGTCGCTTCGCCATCTCGTCCGCCTTTTCAGAATTAGCTGGGCCAGGTATTTCAAGAATTCTGGCTCCAGAAATGGTCTTCCTTATACGAATGGAGGTAAGTCCAATTTCTGAGAGGTCCGTTGTCTTGGCATTCCGAAGCACACTGGCATATGAGACCCCTCTTTCCTGGGCTCCAGGCTTTAAGGTCAAAACTATTGCAGCTGAGCGTGGGGCACGTAATGTCACTTCTCTTGAGACTTTTCCTTGATCTGTTTTCTCTTTGCTACCTGGTTCTTCATTCTTATTTCGCCGGTTGGGGCGTCGCCTTGATACCTTTGTCCAACCTGTATTCGTAGACGTAAGGTCGGTGAGAGTAGGATGAGCGTTTGTCTGCAGCTCTGTTGGTCTAGTTGCAGCGTTGCGACTTTTCTTCTTCCTGTTCTTGGATTTGATCTTGCCCTCCTCTTTGTCTTTGGCAGTACTAGGCATTGGTTGTGGTCCTTCAGATGCTTTTGGCACTTGCTCTGACTCTTGAGCTACAAAAGGAACTGGACAGTCGATGCTTCTGTCAATTGCGAAAAGAGTATCGAAACGCTTGTCCAAAAACAGTCTTTCCTCTAATGCTTTGAATTTTTCGTTCATAATGCACCCGAGCTCATTCATGATAGAGTGAGTGAACTGTTGCATGTCGATATCATTTCTCGGTTGTAAGCTTGTTCGACCGATACGAGCTATTGATGCCTGTTCGTTGAGCGCGCGGAGCTGTGCTACTTCTTTTCTTAATTCTACGACCTCTGATTGTAAGCGCGCATTGGCTACTTGCAACTGACGAGTCTCCTCTGTCGCGTTACTTTCTGCAAGAATTTCTACGCAGGATCTTATAGAAGAAGCAGCATCTTTCAGGGCTCTTTGAAAAGTGCCCTTCAAGTTTTTTGATTTCGTCGCAATACTTGTGACAAGATCTGCATTTTCCTCTACTTGGTTTCGAAGTTCAACAAATGTTGCACTTTTTGGCAATGCATGCGAAACTTGTACATTCCTGGACTGTTGATGTACATTGATACGCTCTTGAAGATGGCGCTCAGCTTCTAAATCTATTTCCTTTCTTTGGAGTCTGAGGTACTCCTCCTTCGCCTTCTTTAGGCCAACATATTGGCCTGTAGTAGGAGGACGACCTCTCCCTCTCTTTGGTGTCATTCTCTTTTTGACGGTGGACACCTCTTCTTCGCTCGAACTTTTGTCCGAGTCTGAACGACTCCTCTCCCTGGAACAGGGCCGTTTTTTCCTGCATAATAACGGCGGCGGGGACTCCCTTGATCCTACCGTTACCAAACTGGATTCCGATTGTTCGGAATTATTATTTAGATGGCGGTCTTTTCCCCCCCCAGAATACGAGGGGAAGACGGAAGCCGAAGCCTCCGTGAGGGATTCCCCGGCTGCTGAGCAGCCGGAACCCTCCTGGGGTAAATTTCTATTTAGAGTCGCCTTCATGTTTTGTTTTCCTTTTTTAAGGGGGGTGAGGTCCCCAGGGTGACGCCCTCGCCCTTACACAACCCCTCAGCAGGCGTCGAACTTCAGGGTTGACATAAAACAATAACTAACATAAGACAATAACAAGACACTCTCAACACAGACATGAATAACAAAAGACTCAACGAACGATAACGACACAACACATCCCACCCATTTGCCAGCTATGTACCGGGTAAGAACCCCATAGCTGACCCCCGCTGCGCCAGGCATTAGCCAACGGCTAACGCGAACCCGAAGGAACTCGTTAACCGTTGCCCAGGGAGCACCGGCCCGTACCGCTTCCCATGCCGCCGGACGTATCCGACAGCATCGATAGCAGACGGGCACACGAGGAGGTTCCCGGCGCGTAGCCCCCCAACCTAACCTAACCTAACCTAACCTAACCTAACCTAACCTAACCTAACCTAACCTAACCTAACCTAACCTAACCTAACCTAACCTAACCTAACCTAACCTAACCTAACCTAACCTAACCTAACCTAACCTAACCTAACCTAACCTAACCTAACCTAACCTAACCTAACCTAACCTAACCTAACCTAACCTAACCTAACCTTTTTTTTTTTTTTTTTTTTTTTTTTTTTTTTTTTTTTTTTCGTGGGGAAATCCTCATGGATACCCGCTGCCTTATAGTGGCGGCAGACGGGTTATGTCGGACTCTTACCGACTAAAACCCCACGGTGCCCTTCTCGTCGCCATGTGCCGGGGACACGGGAACATCCGTCAGGCAATCTTCCGCGACCCGGCGACGATGCGGTCTCAGCAGACCCCTTCTCAATTACAGTGGAGGATAGGTGGTCGTCCTCTCACTGCGCAGCATCGGTCAGAGTGGCGTGCAAGATCACGCCCATGCCTACTCATGGGCTAGTTTGCGTTGGGAGGTGGTCTCCCCCGAGTCCACCACCCACTAGTTGATGTTAGGGTGGGAGATTGCGGATAAATGCCTCCCTCCGAGGGTTCCTTTTGCGCCGGCGTATGGCAAGAGAGCTTGTTGCTTCTCTTACTCTTTCGGCATTCTCTTTTTGGACCATGATTTGTTCGCAGAAGTTTTGAACTGCCTCCCATGATTTTTTGCTAGTAACCATACAGCGAACAATCACAGCCAGAGAGAGATCCTGTCCTATGACGTTAGTCATGTCTATTCGTTCTTGTTTCCAGGCACTACAGTCTTCTAGAGTATGTTGAGCCGTCTCTATGGGGCAGTCGTCGCAGTGGTGACAAATCGGGGTAGGTTCCCTGCCTGCAACTCTGTGCAGATACTCACCGAAACAACCGTGTCCGGTGAGGACCTGCGTGAGCCGAAAGGATAGTACACCATGTCGTCTCGATACCCACTGCGTAAAGACTTGTCTGACTGCGTCGATGATATTATTTCGCCCTGCACTAAGTTCGGCCAATCTCTCCTCCCAAGTTGCATTGGCAAGTCGTGTGATTATTCGGCGCATAACGTTATCTGCCTTAGGACGTAGACCAGGGGCTGATGCCTCCTTACCTCGCTCGTACATCGTCGTGAGGGCTCTTGCCTCGAGATCCCATGGCAGAGATCTTGCAAGAAGACAAGCCGCGTCATATGATACGGTGCGGTAGCCACGAATCAGCCTGATCGCCATCGCTCTCTGCGGCCTGCGTAAGAGAGCGATATTCCGGCTGTTCAGGGATTCGGACCACACCGGGGCACCGTACAAGGCCATGGACTTCACAACTGATGTATATAAACGTCTAGTTAGCGCGTTTGGCCCACCCAAATTAGGAAGCAGCTTCCCAAGAGATGCCGCGGCAGATAGAAGTCTCGGTGTTAGTTGCTCGAAGTGGGCAGTAAAGTTCCATCTTCCATCGATTATGATACCGAGGTATCTCATCGTCTGTCCAATTGAGATACGAATGCCACACACACTGATAGAGGAATCTGGAGGTGGAGCATTTCGAGGTCCATGGAAACATAGCGCCTCAGATTTGCTGAGAGCTACCTCGAGGCCAAGACAACGTATTCGTTCCACAATATGCGCCACTCCAGCCTCAGCAAGTATTATTGCCTGCCTAGGGGTTGAACTGCGAACTGTTACTAGAGTGTCGTCAGCATAGCATGTGACTTCAATACCCCTGATGTTGCCACCACGTAATACCCAGTCGTAACCTAGGTTCCACAGGAGCGGTCCAAGAACGGAGCCCTGTGGAACCCCGCAAGTCATCCTTCGGATCTGGTATCCCTCTCTTGTTGGGTAGGTGACGGAGCGATCAGAGAGGTAGGCGCCGATTATGCGAATCAAATAAGATGGTAGTCTGTGGAATGTCAGTGCAGTATTTATGCAACTCCACGGCATTGTGTTAAATGCATTGGCGATGTCTAGTGACACCGCCAGTACTACCTGTCCTCTTCCCACTGCTTCTTGCGCTAAGGTCTTAACTCGCAATAGGGCGTCAACGGTCGATCGCCCACTACGGAATCCGAACTGGTTTTCTGAGATATTAGGACCAGTACCTTCGAGATGGCTAACTATACGAGTAGCAATTATGCGCTCGAAAAGCTTACCCATCTCGTCCAGCAGTACAATAGGGCGATAGGCTGAGGGGGATTCCGGTGGGCGTCCGTCCTTGTGAAGCAGCACCAAGCGGCCTGTTTTCCATTGCCGTGGAAATTGCGACTGAGATAGGCACGCATCTAGTAACCTCTTGAATCTGGATTTCATCTCGTTCAACGCTAAACTCAGCACTCGACCGGGTATTCCGTCGGGACCGGGAGCAGTATTCTTAGCCCTAAGCTTCAAAACCGCTGCCATGAATTCCGTTTCAGTTATTCCAGGTGTTTCGGAAAACTCGACATCGTTCGCAGAAAGAGCCATATAAGGTGGTGGAAACGATGATGAACAAGGAAAGAGCTTTAAAACTATTCGATTTGATAGCTCTGGTTGAAGAACCCGAGTCAGTGGTGGAGCGCTGGGTCGAAGTTTCCCTCTCACCATTTGATATGGCCTGCCCCATGGGTCTTTATCTACCGACTCTATGAGTTTCGCTCTGGCAGCATCCTTTGAGAGCGTTATGCAGTCCTTTAGTTTCTTTTTCTCGGTGAGATACCAGGAGTAAAGTGCTGACTCTATATCTGGGTTCCTGCGCTTTTTCCGGCGGCTGCGCGTATACTGGCGTCTCGCTGACACACAGGCCACACGGAGCCTGGCGATTTCCACGGACCACCAGTATACCTTTTGATGGGCAGAGATGAATGTAGCCCGAGGCATAGAGGCATCACAGATCTGCGTCATCGAAGCACGAAACCGGTTCGCTTCGTCCTCAATTACAAACGCTCCATCGTCAATCGGCAACCAGGTCTGCACAATCGCCGCTTCCTTGACCATATTCTCATCGAGACGTTTCAGCTGCCATTTTGGAGCCTCGTCTTTGCCAACCCGCGGTAAGCTGCGCTGAGGTACAGCGTTAGAGAGTACCTCGAACCGGATGTACCGGTGATCTGATAGGGTTTCGACATCCTCGAGGACTCTCCAACTATGTATACGGCTCGCCAACGCTGAACTTGCTAGCGAAATGTCAACGATGGATCCACCCTGCCGTCGTATGCACGTATGTACGGAGCCCTTGTTAAGAATGACCAGACCAGCAGATGGAATCCATTCCTCTAGCAGCTCACCTCTAGAATCTGTAGCGGGAGAGCCCCATGCTTGCGACTTAGCATTAAAATCTCCCAAGACAATAACAGGTTTGGGAATAAATTGCCCTATGGTAGCTCCGAGTTCCGAAACGAAAGTTTCAAACTCTACCAGAGTTCTGTTAGGGGAGAAATACGCTCCAACGATGATGACATCATCTATAAGTGCAGCAACATGACCATGGCTCTTGACAACCTTCCCAAAAGTGTGCTGAGATGATCTACTAGGTATGACGAGTGCAACTAGCTCGTCCTGATCGCAGATCCAATTCGATGAAGAAGGAACATAATACGGCTCAGCTACCATAGCTATCTGTATCGACCACTCTGCCAAACTTTGCAAGAGTAGGTCTTGAGCTCTTGCACAATGGTTAATGTTGGATTGTAATATTGACCACGGAGCCATTATGGATGTTTCCCTCGCATTTCTTCCCCTGACCTAACGATAGGCACTGGGGTGGAAATCTGACACTGCAGCGACGGTTCAGCAGTTACGTTCTGACTTCTATGTGAGTTCCTTGTTACGTAAGCCGTACAGAGCTTACTGCCCAATATGTGCGCTGCTGGGGTTTCCCTATCAGCGCACAGAGCGCAATGTGGTGTTGCGGAACACACATTTGCCTTGTGACCTGGTCTGCCACAACGAAAGCAGAGATTACTGCGATCGTTGTTGGACTTGCATACTCCCCTAACATGACCCGCTTCAAGACACCGCCAGCAATATCTCACCTTCGGTTCCAACAATCTTACTTTGGCAGAGACCCACCCTACTAGAATTCGGCCGCTTTTTGATATTCTCTTCGCTGCTAGAACTGGGCAACGAACCCGAATAGTGAATATCCCTCTTTTGTCTTCCCGTAGGTCCCCGATTGTGACTTGACTTTCAGAACACCCTCCTATCCGGGAAATAGAGGACGCCACTTCTTCCTTTGTGACAGAGTCGTCTAGTTCAGAAATGAGCATTTCAGCGCACTTCGTCACCCTAGACACTTTAACGTCACCATTGTTAAGAGTGGTCTCTAATCGTTTCGCAATTTCATCTGCTTTCTCACCACTGGCTGCACCTGGTATTTCAAGAATCCTAGCTCCTGTAGCGGTTTTCCTCACTCGCATAGAGATAAGCCCAATTCCAGACAAATCTGTTGTTTTAGCCTCTCGAAGTACACTAGCGTAGGAAACTCCTCTTTCTACGGCTCCAGGTTTTAGTGTCAGCACTATTGCTGACGAGCTAGGAGGTCGTAGAATGGGTGATTTCGTAGAGTTTGTCTTTCCCTTTGTTCCTTTGTCTTTTATGACTCTAGCCCTGTTACGGCCGTTGGAATGCCGTTTTGCTACCCTCACCCATCCGTCCTCCTCAGCGACGGTAGAGGCGGGAAAAGGGGGAGGCTTTGATAACTCGTGTGTAGGCCCATCTTGTGCAAAGTGAGTTTTCTTTTTCCTTCTATTTTTAGACTTCCCTTTTGCATGGCCTGGATCAGGTAATAAACTTTCAGGCATCACAGTCTCCTGAACGGGCTCGAGCGCTAGAGTGGTCTCACCCGGGAGACTACCCTCTCTGTTTACGGCACTAGGTGAAGGTGCACAAATAATTTTTTCGGGTGCCAGCTTTTCTTCGAGAGCTCTAAGTCTTGCATTCAACATGGTCCCCACCTCAGCCATAATCAATTTCGACAGATGTTGTACATCGATGTCTTGATTTTTGGTTGCTGAACTGCTATTTTCTGCATGACTCCTGATTGCTTGTTCACTGTAGACACGAAGTTCTGCCACCTCTTTTCTTAGTACAGCTAGCTCAGAGCGCAATCGGGCATTGTCATCTTGCAATTGCCGCGTCTCTTCTGTCAAGGTTCTCTCTGATATGCTCTCTACACAAGATCTTATGCAAGAAGCTGCGTCTTTAAGGGCTCGTTGGAAGGTACCTTTCAGATTTTTCGATTTCGTTGCAACCTTAGTAACGATATCTAAATTCTCCTCCACCTTTTTTTGGAGTTCCATGATAGACTGATTGTCTTGCGATACTGGTAATTCTTGTACGCTCCTGTACTGTTGGCGCACTCGTATTTGTTCCTGCAGTTCTCTTTCAGCCTCGAACTCCATCTCCTCTCTTTGGAGTCTGAGGTAGTCCTCCTTGGCCTTCTTTAGGCCAACATATTGGCCTGTAGTAGGAGGACGGCCTCTCCCTCTCTTTGGTGTCACTCTCTTCTTTACAGTGGACACTATTTCTCCACTAGAACTTTTGCTCGAACTCGAAAAGCTCCTCTCTTTAGAGCTGGGCCGTTTCTTACTGCATGGCAACGGCGGCGGGGACTCCCTTGATTCGCCCGTTGTCAAGCTGGAGATTGATTCTTCAGAATCATTTGAATGGCGGTCTTTTCCCCCCCCAGAATACGAGGGGAAGACGGAGGCTGTGGCGTCCGTGAGGGATTTCCCAGCCGCTGAGCAGCTGGTACCCTCCTGGGGTAATTTATTTTTAAGATTCGCCTTCATTATTTTCCTTTGAGGGGTGAGGTCCCCGGAGACGCCCTCGCCATTACACAACCCCTTGGCAGACGTCAAACCTCAGGGTTGACATAAAACACAAAACTCCCACAACTCTCAAAAAACAACGACAAGACGCTCTCGACACAAACGTAATTACAGAAGACTAACGAAACGAAGACGAACACAACATTTCCCACCCTAATGTCAACCATGGTCCGGGCAAAAAACCCTCATGGCCGACCCCCATCGCGCCAGGCATTAGCCAACGGCTAACAAGAACCCGCAGGAACTTATTAGCCGTTGCCCAGGGAGCACCGGCCTGTACCGCTTCCGATGCCACCGGACGTATCCGACAGCAACGATAACGGACAGGCACACGAGGAGGTTCCCGGCGATGGCCCCCCAACCTAACCTAACCTAACCTAACCTAACCTAACCTAACCTAACCTAACCTAACCTAACCTAACCTAACCTAACCTAACCTAACCTTTTTTTTTTTTTTTTTTTTTTTTTTTTTTTTTTTTTTTTTTTTTTTTCCCGGGGAAATGCGTTACGCACACCACCGCCAAGATGTTAACGACTCCCAAAGGTGTAGAGGGGGGGGACCTCTGGGAGGGAGCGGTGGTAGTGTGGGACTCCCGGTCTAGAATGGACCGGTATACCCACTAAAACCCCGGGGACATTCCCGGCTTCGCCGTTAGGGAAGGGTTCTGGGAGACCGGCATAGCCTTTACGACCAGGACCCCTCCGGCGATTCCCGCAAGTTTGCAGGCCGCTCATGCCAGGAAGCGGTCATAGTGAGCGACCGCTTCCTCACCTCTCTTTAGGTGAGCATTTGTAGCGGACGCAGGCGCCCCCGCGCCTGCGCCCGCTGCTCACCGCCGCACAGGAGAGGCGACTCGCGCTCTCCTGCGTATCCGCCGTCTTCTATGCGGAGGTGCGAAAGGGTCCTCCTCCCTCGCACGCTCCGACGCCTCCTTCTGCTGCATTATCTCTTCGCAGAAGGAGGCGAACCTAACCTAACCTAACCTAACCTAACCTAACCTAACCTAACCTAACCTAACCTAACCTAACCTAACCTAACCTAACCTAACCTAACCTAACCTAACCTAACCTAACCTAACCTAACCTAACCTAACCTAACCTAACCTAACCTAACCTAACCTAACCTAACCTAACCTAACCTAACCTAACCTAACCAGTCATCACCCAGCTCCCGTAGCGTCAACACGCGTCCCGTACTCAATAAAAACGCTCCGCGGCTTATAATTCGCCTTCAAAACTCATAAAAATCGAAAATACGGTTAAAGTTTACCGAATCAAGTGATTTTTACGTCAATTCAGTGCTAAAAAACTCACACAACACGGTAGTGTCATTTGTTTTCCTCGGAAAAGCCCAGGAAATTTTATATGCAAGTGAAAAGTTAAAAAAACAGTGCTTTCAAAACTTAAAATAGAAACGCTGCTTGATTTTGAGCGACGACCCCTAGTTTTTTTATATTCATTAGCTGCGCCCTATCGAGACCCTTCGTTTAAGCCATCATTTAGATTTTTCCGACTTACAGTTTCTTTTTTATTGCAAATTTTCCGAATTAGGGCGTGGTCGAAAAAACTTTTCTGGGTGAGTTTTCTAAAATCTAAATATACAGTGCTGTGTTACTCTAAAAGACCTTCTCATAACCGTTTAATTTTCAAAAATCCGATTATTTTTGTAAAAGTTACGACTGTTTTAGTGAGAGTGATTTTTTGCTACAACTTCAAGCTCTGAAATCTTTTTTTCCAAAGTGACGACCCCCATATTTTTAATTATCATTAGATTCAGCATTTAAAGACCTTTCGATAGACATATTTTTTATAATTTTAGTGTTTAAATTCAGTGAGTTATTCCTCATTTACTAAAGAGAGGCATTTTCCTTCATTTTCTCGCTCCGGAAAAGCGTCAGAGCTTTTCCAAAAACACAGTTACGTAGGCAGTGCCAAGACCATTCCAAAACTGTTTTTAGTTTTAATATCGGACAATTAATTAACTTTTTACGCATTATTTTATACTTGACCTAGATAATTTTAAAATTTAAGTTCATGTCGTAGTTCATAAGAAATTTTGTAAAAGTAAGTTGCCCAGTTTTATTATTATTAGTATATGTTTTATTCTTTCTCTCATATTTCTCCCTTTCACTATAAACTATTAGCATTTAAATTTTATTTTATTAATTAATATTATTTTAATTTAATTTTATTTCCATAATTTCATCATTAAATATCATATTTAATATAAATATCTATCACATTTATTATCCCTTAAGTAGTTTATGTCTTATTTAAAATAATTATAATTAATATATTCCTCTTTTCATATTTTATTTCATATTTCTGGTAATTTCACATATTTCAATATTTTTATATAACTCTTACTACGACATTCCAACTCCCCTACTTACCACTTGGAGTCGCTGCCGATCCCATTCTGGAAAGTTCTAACTAGTATTAGTCATATTAGATTCAGGTCAAATTACATATTACCCAGTTTCCAGTTATTTCTTAAGTTTACGTCCAATTAGTTTATCTTACATATTATTTTCATTTTATTTTCACACATAATTTTATACTTGACCTAGATAACTTTAAATTTTAAGTCCATGTCGTAGTTCATAAAAAATTTTGTAAAAGTAAGTTGCCCAGTTTTTATTAATATTAGTATATGTTTTATTCATTTTTCTTATATCTCTCCCTTTCACTATACACTATTAGCATTTAAATTTTAATTTATTAATTAATATTATTTTAATTTAATTTTATTTCCATAATTTCATCATTAAATATCATATTTAATATAAATATCTATCACATTTATTATCACTTAAGTAGTTTATGTCTTATTTAAAATAATTATAATTATTATATTCCTCTTTTCATATTTTATTTTCATATTTCTGGTCATTTTACATATTTTAATATCTTATATATATATATAACTTAAACTACAACATTCCAACTCCCCTACTTACCACTTGGAGTCGCTGCCGATCCTATTCTGGAAAGTTCTAACGAGTAGTAGTCATATTAGATGCAGGTCAAATTACATACTTCCCAGTTTCCAGTTATTTCTTAAGTTTACGTCCAAATAGTTTATCTTACATATTATTTTCATTTTATTTTCACTCACCACACCCTCCCCAACTGTACATATACTCCCATGTTCTATATTATTTACAGTTTTTAAAGTTAGTATCCGGACATTCTTTCCTTATACTCAATCCATACTTTACTACTACATACCCAGTTGCTGCCAATAGCCGCCAGACGGCGCCGCTTTTCGTAGTATTGCTCTTAATATATTTATTTATTATCCTTCTGAACAATATCTATTTAAAGTAACATATGTAATAGTACAAAAATAGCCTATAGTCCTTTTTATTATATCTTTAGATCCTTTCCACACCCCTTAGTTAGTTAATTTACTGAAATTCCATTTTATCTATAGAACTTTCTAGAACCCTTTAGTTTTGTCACATCCTTTGGCCACTAGGTGGCTGTTTTTTAAAAATTTTGAGATTTTTCAGTAATTTACGTTTATTTTATTTAAAGCAGATATTTACGCACCCCAATTAGTATATTTAAGTGTCTTTCCCTCTTATCTATCTAATTATTAGTATTTCAAACATAATAGCATCTCCGTTTATTAAATATTCACATTTATTCCATATTTTCCATAGAACCTTCTAGAATTCTTTAGTTTTGTTTCATCCTTTGGCCACTAGATGGCTGTTTTTTAAAAATTTTGATACTTTTCATTAATTTACGTTTATTTTATTTAATTCAGATATTTACATATTCCATTTAATATATTTAAGTGTCTTTTCCTTTTATCTATCTAATTATTAGTATTTCAAACACAATAGCATCTCCTTTTATTAAATATTCACATTTATTCCATATTTTCCATAGAACCTTCTAGAATTCTTTAGTTTTGTTTCATCCTTTGGCCACTAGATGGCTGTTTTTTAAAAAATTTTGATACTTTTCAGTAATTTACGTTTATTTTATTTAATGCAGATATTTACGCACCCCAATTAGTATATTTAAGTGTCTTTCCCTCTTATCTATCTAATTATTAGTATTTCAAACATAATAGCATCTCCGTTTATTAAATATTTACATTTATTCCATATTTTCCATAGAACCTTCTAGAATTCTTTAGTTTTGTTTCATCCTTTGGCCACTAGATGGCTGTTTTTTAAAAATTTTGATACTCTTCATTAATTTACGTTTATTTTATTTAATTCAGATATTTACATATTCTATTTAATATATTTAAGTGTCTTTCCCTCTTATCTATCTAATTATCAGTATTTCAAACATAATAGCATCTCCGTTTATTAAATATTCACATTTATTCCATATTTTCCATAGAACCTTCTAGAATTCTTTAGTTTTGTTTCATCCTTTGGCCACTAGATGGCTGTTTTTTAAAAATTTTGATACTCTTCATTAATTTACGTTTATTTTATTTAATTCAGATATTTACATATTCTATTTAATATATTTAAGTGTCTTTCCCTTTTATCTATTTAATTATTAGTATTTCAAACATAATAGCATCTCCTTTTATTAAATATTCACATTTATTCCATATTTTCCATAGAACCTTCTAGAATTCTTTAGTTTTGTTTCATCCTTTGGCCACCAGATGGCTGTTTTTTAAAAAATTTTGATACTTTTCATTAATTTACGTTTATTTTAATTAATTCAGATATTTACATATTCCATTTAATATATTTAAGTGTCTTTCCCTTTTATCTATCTAATTATTAATATTTCAAACATAATAGCTTCTCCATTTCCTAAATATTCATACTTTTATTCCAAATTATCCATAGAACCTTCTAGAATCCTTTAGTTTTATCACATCCTTTGGCCACTAGATGGCTGTTTTTTAAAAATTTTGACCCTTTTCACTTATTTATGTTTATCTCATTTAATCCATATATTTACGTACTCGTATAATTATATTTAGGCAACATTCCCTTTTATATATCTTATTATTAGCATTTTACACATAATAGTATATCCATTTATTAAATATTTAAATATTAAAATCTAAACACTCCCAGTTTCCCACCCCATCTTTAGAGGGCGCTGCTCCAAGCGGTCCGTCTCCTTTTAGCGCCCAAACCACTCGCCACCAGGGGGCGGTCATATTAAATAATTCTTTTTATCTTTTCTATTTATTTATTTTATTTGCAGATAATATTATCATTTATTATTATCCTTTTATTCTATCTCTATAATATATTTTCTGAGCATTACTTACTTTACTGCACTTTTGGTTTTAAAATCTTATTGTTCAATTCCAATTGGATTATCCTAACTGGACTTATATTCTTATTAGACTTATTTTCTGTTATTTCTTATTAGATATAGACTTGTAATTTCAAATTAGATTTTATTTCTTATTAGTCATATATTGTCATTTACTCTTGTTAGACTAAGTTTTAATTTTCTTATTAGTTTTAATTTAAATTTTTAGTCTAATTTCATTAATATGTTTTTAAAATTTTATCTTTTACATTTTAATAATTGTACCTAGTGTCTAGTTAGTGTAAGTTAGTTTAAACAATTGGACTTTTACATAATTGGACTTTTAAACCATCGACATGGCCCCACCTACCATCCCCAAACCCCTTCCGGCGTTCGCCGAGGACGTGACGGACGCGTCCTCGTTAGAGGCCACTATTACCACCCTCACCACCGAAATCATCTCAACGGTGGGCTCGGCTAAGAGCGTCACCGCGGCCTCCAAGGCCTTCATTATGCAGGCCTCGGAGGAGATCAGAAGAGCGGTGACGCACTTCTCCAAAATCAATGCAGCTTCATCTACTACTCCGAGCTCAGACGCGTCTACAACTGCGCCCCAGTGGGAGGCTCATTTTAAGGAGCAGATCGCGTCCTGCGTTCGACAGGAGGTGGGCGCCTGCGTTAGGGAGGAGGTGGCCAAGCTCAGGCCGCTTCTCGCTCGCCCTAGCGCGCCCCTCCCACCCGCTCCTGCTCCCGCTGTCGCCGCTGCTGCACCTTCTCCGTCCGCCAGGACCGCGCCAGCACCCGCGAAAGCTGCGCGCCCAAAGCGGGCTGCTGCAGCTCCCGCCACACCCTCGGCCGCCCCTACGGCCCCTGCGGCCACCGGGGCGCTTACCTACGCCCAACAGGCGAGTCGTCCGGCACCGCTCAGGCGAGCACCGGCTCCCGCACCACCAGCTCCTGTCGCCGCTCAACCCAAGATTAACCGACCCGCCATCGTGGTGGCCACCAAGCAACCCGCCAAATCCAGGCAGGAGGTAGTGGAGGCTTTCCGGAAGAGTATTTCCTTCCGGAAAAGCACCTACGCTCCTGCCAAGGTATCTAGTATATCCAACAATAAGATTAGGGTAGAGTTCGACAGTCCAGCTGACAGGGACGATGCCCTCAAGCGTCTGTCCAACTCTCCTGAAGCCACCGTTACCGCCGAATCCGCTAAGAAACTTCGCCCCATGCTGCTGCTGAAGGGCATCAGCCCCGACATGGCCCCGGAGGATCTGGTGAGTACTATACTCACCCAGAATCCCGAACTCAACAGCTACACACACACGGACCTTACATTCAAATTTAAGAGAGCTAACAACCGCAGCACTATTCTTTACAACGCCGTCCTTGTGGCTAACCCAGCTATCTGGCATGACCTAGTTAAGATTGTCCGGGTTCGCCTGGACCATCAACGGGTTCATGTTGAACCCTTCTTACCATTTTTACAATGCAAAACGTGCCTCCAATTTGGACACACCCATAAACACTGCCAAACTGAAGCCAGACACTGCGCTCACTGCGCGTCACACACCCACACCATCGACACCTGCCCGACTAAGGACGACAACAAACCCAGCTGCTATAACTGTACAATCCACAATACAAAGTTTGCCAACAAATATAACACGACTCACAGGGCAACGTCACAGACATGCGCCATTGTTTCCCTTATCAAAACCAAACTTAATAATATGATCGATTATGGACATACACAACCCTAAGTATAATACCCGTATCCTTCAAATCAACACCGACCGTTCCAAAACCTCCTTCAATGAATTCCTTTCCTTTTTCATTAACAGCCCACACACCGTCGCCCTGGTGTCCGAGCCGTACACGGGGGCGGGGAACGAGGTCAAGGCCATCACGGGGCTGGGTATATTCCAGTTCCCGTGCGGCCCAACTGGGAGAGTCAAGGCCTGTATCGTGGTTAAGAACCAGTCCACATTCTTGGGCCTCTCCCAGTACTCCACCCCCAATCTCTGTGTGGTTCGGACACAACTCAGCCACCAACAAATACTCATCGCCTCCGCCTACATCGAACCTAACGTCGATGAAGCGGATACACTACACTCACTAGAACATCTTCTCTCCGACAACACCAACACTCGCTGCATTCTCGGCGGCGACTTTAATGGCTGGCACCCACTCTGGGGGAGCGCTCGCGCGAACGCCAGAGGGAACGACGTCATAGAGTTGTCCCTCGCCCAAGACCTACAAGTGTGCAATGTGGGAGACACACCCACATTTGAGACAATCACGCACGGTCGCGCTCGCTCCTCCATTATTGACATCACACTTGTGTCTTCGTCCATCCACGATCACATCACTGACTGGAAGGTGAACCTAGACGTATGTCCGTCTTCACAACACAATGCAATAGACTTTACATATACTCACTGTCACACTCACACATCTACGCACTCTCCACTATTCACCAACACATCCACCTTCCGCTACAAAAGCAACAAGGCTAATTGGAGACTCTTCAAGGATTCAATTAGCACATTACTCACTTGCAGTGACACCCTCGACACAGACATCCAAGCACTAGACACATGTCAATTGGAAGACTTCATTGATACTATCACCGAAACCATCCACACTGCCTGCGGGAGCTCTATGCCCATCAGGTCGTCTGGTTCGGGATATAAGCCTCCTTGGTGGACGGGGTCCTTGGAGGACCTCAAGCAGGAGGTCATACACACCCACCACAAACTACACGCGGCCAAAAAGTCTCGCCAACCGCTGGACTCCTTGGCCCAACAGTTACACGCACTAAAGGCGAAATACGCCGCCGCACTGAAAGCGGAGTCGACTTCCCACTTCAAGGAGTTCTGTGAACTCCAAACGAAGGAGAACGTTTGGTCTTTGACCAATCGTCTTCTCAGGGAATCGGCTCCACGACGACCACCTGTCACGCTCAAGGTCGGCGGCCGCTACACCACAGACCCAGTCGATACTGCCAACGCCCTACTCGACCACTTTTACCCGGACGACATAATCGACGATGACGTTCGACACGACCTGAGGGCTCACACTAGGGACTTCCCTGAGACTCCCGATGACCTCCCCTTCACTGAGGGAGAGATTCTGGAGGCACTCAAGGGAATGCACCCGAAGAGAGCCCCCGGACTCGACGGACTGACTTCTGACATTTGTCTACAGTTTTTCCTCTCCTTTCCCCGACTATTAACCGACTTAATGAATCGCTGCCTCTCCCTCCAACATTTCCCTCGACAGTGGAAGAGAGCCTACGTAAAGATCATCCCCAAACCAAACAAGACTGACCATACGGACTTGACCGGTTACAGACCTATTGGCCTGTTGCCTGTGTTCGGAAAGCTTCTCGAGAAGCTCTTTATCGGCCGAGTGACCTACGTCGCGGACAAGGCCGGTAAATTGAGCAAGAAGCAATTCGGGTTCAGGCCGCAGACCAATACGACGGCTGCCATTAACTCAGCCATTGAAGCCGTCCGACAAGCCAAGACCGACAAGCTTATTACAGTCGCGGTGTCTCTAGACATTAAAGCCGCATTTGACAACGCCTGGTGGCCTGCTCTCTTCCACCGGCTGCGGCATATCGACTGCCCACGCAACATCTTTGGACTCATCAACAGCTACACACAATCACGTACAGTCATTCTTGACCATGCCTGCTGTAGGGTCTCTAAGACCCTGTCAAAGGGTTGTATCCAAGGCTCGACTTGCGGTCCTCACTTGTGGAACATCATCCTAGATGAGCTATTGGAGATCGACTTGCCTCCGGGCTGTCGCGTCCAGGCCTTCGCGGATGATGTCCTTCTGATCGCATCGGCCAAATCGGCGCCTGATCTGCAGGACAACATTAACGCCGCACTGCAGACAATCACAGCGTGGGGCGAGGGGGTTAAACTCTCCTTTAGCCCCACCAAAACACAGGCCTTGGCCTTTAGCCCCAAGGCCAAACAGATACACCTCATCATGAACTCGCACACGATTCACTTCCAGAAGAGCATCAAATTACTTGGTGTGATTCTGGACGAAAAACTTAACTTTCACGAACACGTACATCACGTTATCGACAAGGCCACAAAAATTTTCCAGAGACTCTCTTTGTACTGCAGACACACATGGGGGGCCCACCCCGAGAATATTCGTACAATTTACTTACAGGTTATCCAACCTATCATTACATACGCCGCCGGAGTTTGGGGACATGTGGCTGATAAGAAGTGCGTGAGGAAGAGGCTGCTTAGCATGCAGAGGACCTTCGCTCTTAGGGCCATCAGAGGGTTTAGGACTGTGTCCACCTCTGCGGCCCTCGCGCTCGCCTTGTTCACCCCCCTGGACCTTAAAGTCAAAGAGGTGAACCGGGTCGAAACCACCCGCCTTTCTGGCGTGTCCCCCCTACTTCCAGCTGACATCACACTGGAGCTTCCAACTCCTCCACATCTTCTCTTACATCCAGCACACAGACAGGCACCTGTCACACACCCTGACCTCTGGACCGTCGATAAGGTCCAGGAATTTCAGACAAAACTTCACCCTCAAACCACCCACATTTATACAGATGGGAGCAAACTTGAGGACGGTGCTGTGGGGGCCGCCTTCGTCGCTTACGGCGAGGGGCAACGCCCGGTCAGCAAGAAGTTCAAGCTTCATGACAGCTGTTCTGTCTTTCAAGCTGAACTTCTAGCCGTTCTCAAGGCTTGCGAGTGGGCTTCTTCCCAGAATCACACACACGCGGTTATCTATACAGATTCGAGAGCCGCCATTCTCGCCACCCAGAACCGCAGCAACACACATCCCTTAGTCGCGCAGACGCACGCCACTATTCATAACGCCCCCGGGACCATAGAGCTTGTGTGGGTCAAGGCCCATGTCGGTATAGCCGGTAACGAGGCTGCCGACACCGCCGCAAAGCGGGCGGCCAAGCTCCACAAGGCCCCGGACTACTCACACTTCCCTATGTCATACATTAAACACTCTACACGTACTCACCACGCCTCAGTTTGGCAGTCGCGATACGACAGCGAGCCACAAGGACAACACACTAAGCATCTTCTCCCAACAATCAGACACATCAAACAGCTACACTCACTCACAGACACTACCTTTACACTCACACAAACACTTACCGGTCACAGCTACACTCGACACTACCTCCACAAGTTCGGGATTTCCGGCAATAACACCTGCCCTTGCGACGGCGCCTCGGTTCAGACCCTGGACCACGTGCTCAGGGAATGCCCTAGGTTTGCCGTCGCACGACTCGACCACCAGATACTCTGTGGCTGCTTCGGGGTTGGCGCCTTTGACGTAGCGTCGCTCTTGAAGCATGGGGCCACTATTAACTCATATGCAAAACTTGCTAACATTGTAATTACCCGATTAAAATCTTTTAATAGCACGTAAGACATTGTACATACCACCAATGTAAATATTTACTTCTACCTTACCTGTACTTCATTTAAACTGTGTCTTTGTTTAATTTTACCATTTATAATTTGCTCGTGTACTTTATTTTCAATTTGTCGTGTCTTTTATTACTTTCCAACTTTATCGTGTCCTGTATTATACATTTTTGCCTGTTTACTTTTTAATAAATTCTAATGATGACTCAAATTACTATTGTATAATATCTATAATTGTTATTTTAAGTTTACATTTATATATTTGAAAAAAAAAAAAAAAAAAAAAAAAAAAAAAAATTATTATTGTTTTACACTATAGTTTTAAGATTACTGGTAATTTTGTTTGTGTATATATCTGTATATATTCCATAATGTTCCACTTTGTTGTTTGTTGTTGTTTTCTATATTGTGTGCTTTCATTATTTTATATTCTTGCTGTACGTTGTAAAAAAAAAAATAAAAAAAAAAAAAAAAAAAAAAAAAAAAAAAAAAAAAATATTGCAATATATATACAAAATAACAATTCTTAAAAGTATTTATTTAAAAAAAAAAAAAAAAATAAATAAATAAATAAAAAAAAAAAATAAATAATCATGACCATTCTTATACTCATTTTTATTGTTTTACAATATAGTTTTTAAGATGTATCCTGTGTCTTGTAATTCTGTTTGCTTGTATATATCTGTATTTATTATACCTTGCTTTATTGTTTTCTATACTGTGTGCTTTTATAAATTTATATTGTTATTGTTTCTTATATATTCATCATTCATCTTCATGTCATCTTTTGTGCACCAAAGTGTCGAGTGGACATTGTATCAAATCGCATATTCCACTCGGCACTTCTGCATCACATTTTCATTCCCCCTACACCATCTTCAAAAAATAAATAATCTCCCTCTGAAAAACTTATTTTACACTAATGCTGCGACTGCAAGCGCTCAGAACATGGAAGGGCAGGCTCATCCAGTCCGTCCCCCACCGGTTATGAGCGCTCGCAGTCAAAGCCCAAAAACAACGTATTTAGAAAAAAAAAAAAAAAAAAAAAAAAAAAACCTAACCTAACCTAACCTAACCTAACCTAACCTAACCCAACAATATATTGTATTAAATTGGTGGTTCCGCGTCGTTTTTCTTTAAATTTTTTGACATTTCTACTTTGACTAGCTGGTCTTAGCATATTAGTATAGTTTTTATTAAATTCTATTAGTAAATTTTTCATTTTGAGGAAAATATCCAAATTTTTAATATATCCCATACAAAATTCACATTTTCGGCAGTTTTTAGTTAATAACTTTTTATAGGAAGATCACAGCTTTTCCTAACCTTCAGACGACTTATAGACATCGTTGAGACGCATCTTTCGGTGCCACTCGCGACAGTGAAAAGTCATCCTCAGGCGGAAAATTTTCGAATTTTCCTTAAAAATTATTGTTTTTGTTAGAAAAAATTTTTTGTTTTTATTTCTTTTCAAAAATTTATTTAACAGCTATTTAGAGCTCTCTAATAGCTATTTTTAGACACATCGCACACCCCGATCGGCTTATCCAGTCGGGAGTTATAGCATTCTTAGAGAAAATTTTCGTTTTCCTCAAGGGAAAAATCCAATTTTCCAAATTTCAAAATTCTTTTTGACTTATATCGTGCGGCTTGACGAGACGCATCTTTCGGCATCTCATTTATAATTTTAGGACGCATACTTTCGGAGATATTTAGGAAAAACCGATTCCTATAGTTACTAAAAAACCACCTAAGCTATACTAACAATTAGTATTGGTTAACAATATATTGTATTAAATTGGTGGTTCCGCGTCGTTTTTCTTTAAATTTTTTGACATTTCTACTTTGACTAGCTGGTCTTAGCATATTAGTATAGTTTTTATTAAATTCTATTAGTAAATTTTTCATTTTGAGGAAAATATCCAAATTTTTAATATATCCCATACAAAATTCACATTTTCGGCAGTTTTTAGTTAATAACTTTTTATAGGAAGATCACAGCTTTTCCTAACCTTCAGACGACTTATAGACATCGTTGAGACGCATCTTTCGGTGCCACTCGCGACAGTGAAAAGTCATCCTCGGGCGGAAAATTTTCGAATTTTCCTTAAAAATTATTGTTTTTGTTAGAAAAAATTTTTTGTTTTTATTTCTTTTCAAAAATTTATTTAACAGCTATTTAGAGCTCTCTAATAGCTATTTTTAGACACATCGCACACCCCGATCGGCTTATCCAGTCGGGAGTTATAGCATTCTTAGAGAAAATTTTCGTTTTCCTCAAGGGAAAAATCCAATTTTCCAAATTTCAAAATTCTTTTTGACTTATATCGTGCGGCTTGACGAGACGCATCTTTCGGCATCTCATTTATAATTTTAGGACGCATACTTTCGGAGATATTTAGGAAAAACCGATTCCTATAGTTACTAAAAAACCACCTAAGCTATACTAACAATTAGTATTGGTTAACAATATATTGTATTAAATTGGTGGTTCCGCGTCGTTTTTCTTCAAATTTTTTGACATTTCTACTGTGACTAGCTGGTCTTAGCATACTAGTACAGTTTTTATTAAATTTTATTAGTAAATTTTTCATTTTGAGGAAAATATCCAAATTTTTAATAATCTCCATACAAAATTCACATTTTCGATAGTTTTTAGTTAATAACTTTTTATAGGAAAATCACAGCTTTTCCAAACCTTCAGACGACTTATAGACATCGTTGAGGCGCATCTTTCGGTGCCACTCGCGATAGTGAAAAGTCATCCTCAGGCGGAAAATTTTCGAATTTTCCATAAAAATTATTGTTTTTGTTAGAAAAAATTTTTTGTTTTTATTTCTTTTCAAAAATTTATTTAACAGCTATTTAGAGCTCTCTAATAGCTATTTTTAGACACATCGCACACCCCGATCGGCTTATCCAGTCGGGAGTTATAGCATTCTTAGAGAAAATTTTCGTTTTCCTCAAGGGAAAAATCCAATTTTCCAAATTTCAAAATTCTTTTTGACTTATATCGTGCGGCTTGACGAGACGCATCTTTCGGCATCTCATTTATAATTTTAGGACGCATACTTTCGGAGATATTTAGGAAAAACCGATTCCTATAGTTACTAAAAAACCACCTAAGCTATACTAACAATTAGTATTGGTTAACAATATATTGTATTAAATTGGTGGTTCCGCGTCGTTTTTCTTCAAATTTTTTGACATTTCTACTGTGACTAGCTGGTCTTAGCATACTAGTACAGTTTTTATTAAATTTTATTAGTAAATTTTTCATTTTGAGGAAAATATCCAAATTTTTAATAATCTCCATACAAAATTCACATTTTCGATAGTTTTTAGTTAATAACTTTTTATAGGAAAATCACAGCTTTTCCAAACCTTCAGACGACTTATAGACATCGTTGAGGCGCATCTTTCGGTGCCACTCGCGATAGTGAAAAGTCATCCTCAGGCGGAAAATTTTCGAATTTTCCATAAAAATTATTGTTTTTGTTAGAAAAAATTTTTTGTTTTTATTTCTTTTCAAAAATTTATTTAACAGCTATTTAGAGCTCTCTAATAGCTATTTTTAGACACATCGCACACCCCGATCGGCTTATCCAGTCGGGAGTTATAGCATTCTTAGAGAAAATTTTCGTTTTCCTCAAGGGAAAAATCCAATTTTCCAAATTTCAAAATTCTTTTTGACTTATATCGTGCGGCTTGACGAGACGCATCTTTCGGCATCTCATTTATAATTTTAGGACGCATACTTTCGGAGATATTTAGGAAAAACCGATTCCTATAGTTACTAAAAAACCACCTAAGCTATACTAACAATTAGTATTGGTTAACAATATATTGTATTAAATTGGTGGTTCCGCGTCGTTTTTCTTCAAATTTTTTGACATTTCTACTGTGACTAGCTGGTCTTAGCATACTAGTACAGTTTTTATTAAATTTTATTAGTAAATTTTTCATTTTGAGGAAAATATCCAAATTTTTAATAATCTCCATACAAAATTCACATTTTCGATAGTTTTTAGTTAATAACTTTTTATAGGAAAATCACAGCTTTTCCAAACCTTCAGACGACTTATAGACATCGTTGAGGCGCATCTTTCGGTGCCACTCGCGATAGTGAAAAGTCATCCTCGGGCGGAAAATTTTCGAATTTTCCATAAAAATTATTGTTTTTGTTAGAAAAAATTTTTTGTTTTTATTTCTTTTCAAAAATTTATTTAACAGCTATTTAGAGCTCTCTAATAGCTATTTTTAGACACATCGCACACCCCGATCGGCTTATCCAGTCGGGAGTTATAGCATTCTTAGAGAAAATTTTCGTTTTCCTCAAGGGAAAAATCCAATTTTCCAAATTTCAAAATTCTTTTTGACTTATATCGTGCGGCTTGACGAGACGCATCTTTCGGCATCTCATTTATAATTTTAGGACGCATACTTTCGAAGATATTTAGGAAAAACCGATTCCTATAGGTACTAAAAAACCACCTAAGCTATACTAACAATTAGTATTGGTTAACAATATATTGAATTAAATTGGTGGTTCCGCGTCGTTTTTCTTCAAATTTTTTGACATTTCTACTGTGACTAGCTGGTCTTAGCATACTAGTACAGTTTTCATTAAATTCTATTAGTAAATTTTTCATTTTGAGGAAAATATCCAAATTTTTAATAATCTCCATACAAAATTCACATTTTCGGTAGTTTTTAGTTAATAACTTTTTATAGGAAAATCACAGCTTTTCCAAACCTTCAGACGACTTATAGACATCGTTGAGGCGCATCTTTCGGTGCCACTCGCGATAGTGAAAAGTCATCCTCAGGCGGAAAATTTTCGAATTTTCCTTAAAAATTATTGTTTTTGTTAGAAAAATTTTTTTTGTTTTCATTTCTTTTCAAAAATTTATTTAACAGCTATTTAGAGCTCTCTAATAGCTATTTTTAGACACATCGCACACCCCGATCGGCTTATCCAGTCGGGAGTTATAGCATTCTTAGAGAAAATTTTCGTTTTCCTCAAGGGAAAAATCCAATTTTCCAAATTTCAAAATTCTTTTTGACTTATATCGTGCGGCTTGACGAGACGCATCTTTCGGCATCTCATTTATAATTTTAGGACGCATACTTTCGAAGATATTTAGGAAAAACCGATTCCTATAGGTACTAAAAAACCACCTAAGCTATACTAACAATTAGTATTGGTTAACAATATATTGAATTAAATTGGTGGTTCCGCGTCGTTTTTCTTCAAATTTTTTGACATTTCTACTGTGACTAGCTGGTCTTAGCATACTAGTACAGTTTTCATTAAATTCTATTAGTAAATTTTTCATTTTGAGGAAAATATCCAAATTTTTAATAATCTCCATACAAAATTCACATTTTCGGTAGTTTTTAGTTAATAACTTTTTATAGGAAAATCACAGCTTTTCCAAACCTTCAGACGACTTATAGACATCGTTGAGGCGCATCTTTCGGTGCCACTCGCGATAGTGAAAAGTCATCCTCAGGCGGAAAATTTTCGAATTTTCCTTAAAAATTATTGTTTTTGTTAGAAAATTTTTTTTTGTTTTCATTTCTTTTCAAAAATTTATTTAACAGCTATTTAGAGCTCTCTAATAGCTATCTTTCGATATATCGCACACCCCGATCGGATTATCCAGTCGGGAGTTATAGTATTTTTAGAAAAAATTTTCGTTTTCCTCAAGGGAAAAATCGAATTTTCCAAATTTCAAATTTCTTTTTGACTCATATCGTGCGGCTCGACGAGACGCATCTTTCGGCATCTCATTTATAATTTTAGGACGCATACTTTCGAAGATATTTAGGAAAAACCGATTCCTATAGGTACTAAAAAACCACCTAAGCTATACTAACAATTAGTATTGGTTAACAATATATTGAATTAAATTGGTGGTTCCGCGTCGTTTTTCTTCAAATTTTTTGACATTTCTACTGTGACTAGCTGGTCTTAGCATACTAGTACAGTTTTCATTAAATTCTATTAGTAAATTTTTCATTTTGAGGAAAATATCCAAATTTTTAATAATCTCCATACAAAATTCACATTTTCGGTAGTTTTTAGTTAATAACTTTTTATAGGAAAATCACAGCTTTTCCAAACCTTCAGACGACTTATAGACATCGTTGAGGCGCATCTTTCGGTGCCACTCGCGATAGTGAAAAGTCATCCTCAGGCGGAAAATTTTCGAATTTTCCTTAAAAATTATTGTTTTTGTTAGAAAATTTTTTTTTGTTTTCATTTCTTTTCAAAAATTTATTTAACAGCTATTTAGAGCTCTCTAATAGCTATCTTTCGATATATCGCACACCCCGATCGGATTATCCAGTCGGGAGTTATAGTATTTTTAGAAAAAATTTTCGTTTTCCTCAAGGGAAAAATCGAATTTTCCAAATTTCAAATTTCTTTTTGACTCATATCGTGCGGCTCGACGAGACGCATCTTTCGGCATCTCATTTATAATTTTAGGACGCATACTTTCGAAGATATTTAGGAAAAACCGATTCCTATAGGTACTAAAAAACCACCTAAGCTATACTAACAATTAGTATTGGTTAACAATATATTGTATTAAATTGGTGGTTCCGCGTCGTTTTTCTTCAAATTTTTTGACATTTCTACTGTGACTAGCTGGTCTTAGCATACTAGTACAGTTTTTATTAAATTTTATTAGTAAATTTTTCATTTTGAGGAAAATATCCAAATTTTTAATAATCTCCATACAAAATTCACATTTTCGATAGTTTTTAGTTAATAACTTTTTATAGGAAAATCACAGCTTTTCCAAACCTTCAGACGACTTATAGACATCGTTGAGGCGCATCTTTCGGTGCCACTCGCGATAGTGAAAAGTCATCCTCGGGCGGAAAATTTTCGAATTTTCCATAAAAATTATTGTTTTTGTTAGAAAAAATTTTTTGTTTTTATTTCTTTTCAAAAATTTATTTAACAGCTATTTAGAGCTCTCTAATAGCTATTTTTAGACACATCGCACACCCCGATCGGCTTATCCAGTCGGGAGTTATAGCATTCTTAGAGAAAATTTTCGTTTTCCTCAAGGGAAAAATCCAATTTTCCAAATTTCAAAATTCTTTTTGACTTATATCGTGCGGCTTGACGAGACGCATCTTTCGGCATCTCATTTATAATTTTAGGACGCATACTTTCGAAGATATTTAGGAAAAACCGATTCCTATAGGTACTAAAAAACCACCTAAGCTATACTAACAATTAGTATTGGTTAACAATATATTGAATTAAATTGGTGGTTCCGCGTCGTTTTTCTTCAAATTTTTTGACATTTCTACTGTGACTAGCTGGTCTTAGCATACTAGTACAGTTTTCATTAAATTCTATTAGTAAATTTTTCATTTTGAGGAAAATATCCAAATTTTTAATAATCTCCATACAAAATTCACATTTTCGGTAGTTTTTAGTTAATAACTTTTTATAGGAAAATCACAGCTTTTCCAAACCTTCAGACGACTTATAGACATCGTTGAGGCGCATCTTTCGGTGCCACTCGCGATAGTGAAAAGTCATCCTCAGGCGGAAAATTTTCGAATTTTCCTTAAAAATTATTGTTTTTGTTAGAAAATTTTTTTTTGTTTTCATTTCTTTTCAAAAATTTATTTAACAGCTATTTAGAGCTCTCTAATAGCTATCTTTCGATATATCGCACACCCCGATCGGATTATCCAGTCGGGAGTTATAGTATTTTTAGAAAAAATTTTCGTTTTCCTCAAGGGAAAAATCGAATTTTCCAAATTTCAAATTTCTTTTTGACTCATATCGTGCGGCTCGACGAGACGCATCTTTCGGCATCTCATTTATAATTTTAGGACGCATACTTTCGAAGATATTTAGGAAAAACCGATTCCTATAGGTACTAAAAAACCACCTAAGCTATACTAACAATTAGTATTGGTTAACAATATATTGAATTAAATTGGTGGTTCCGCGTCGTTTTTCTTCAAATTTTTTGACATTTCTACTGTGACTAGCTGGTCTTAGCATACTAGTACAGTTTTCATTAAATTCTATTAGTAAATTTTTCATTTTGAGGAAAATATCCAAATTTTTAATAATCTCCATACAAAATTCACATTTTCGGTAGTTTTTAGTTAATAACTTTTTATAGGAAAATCACAGCTTTTCCAAACCTTCAGACGACTTATAGACATCGTTGAGGCGCATCTTTCGGTGCCACTCGCGATAGTGAAAAGTCATCCTCAGGCGGAAAATTTTCGAATTTTCCTTAAAAATTATTGTTTTTGTTAGAAAATTTTTTTTTGTTTTCATTTCTTTTCAAAAATTTATTTAACAGCTATTTAGAGCTCTCTAATAGCTATCTTTCGATATATCGCACACCCCGATCGGATTATCCAGTCGGGAGTTATAGTATTTTTAGAAAAAATTTTCGTTTTCCTCAAGGGAAAAATCGAATTTTCCAAATTTCAAATTTCTTTTTGACTCATATCGTGCGGCTCGACGAGACGCATCTTTCGGCATCTCATTTATAATTTTAGGACGCATACTTTCGAAGATATTTAGGAAAAACCGATTCCTATAGGTACTAAAAAACCACCTAAGCTATACTAACAATTAGTATTGGTTAACAATATATTGAATTAAATTGGTGGTTCCGCGTCGTTTTTCTTCAAATTTTTTGACATTTCTACTGTGACTAGCTGGTCTTAGCATACTAGTACAGTTTTCATTAAATTCTATTAGTAAATTTTTCATTTTGAGGAAAATATCCAAATTTTTAATAATCTCCATACAAAATTCACATTTTCGGTAGTTTTTAGTTAATAACTTTTTATAGGAAAATCACAGCTTTTCCAAACCTTCAGACGACTTATAGACATCGTTGAGGCGCATCTTTCGGTGCCACTCGCGATAGTGAAAAGTCATCCTCAGGCGGAAAATTTTCGAATTTTCCTTAAAAATTATTGTTTTTGTTAGAAAATTTTTTTTTGTTTTCATTTCTTTTCAAAAATTTATTTAACAGCTATTTAGAGCTCTCTAATAGCTATCTTTCGATATATCGCACACCCCGATCGGATTATCCAGTCGGGAGTTATAGTATTTTTAGAAAAAATTTTCGTTTTCCTCAAGGGAAAAATCGAATTTTCCAAATTTCAAATTTCTTTTTGACTCATATCGTGCGGCTCGACGAGACGCATCTTTCGGCATCTCATTTATAATTTTAGGACGCATACTTTCGAAGATATTTAGGAAAAACCGATTCCTATAGGTACTAAAAAACCACCTAAGCTATACTAACAATTAGTATTGGTTAACAATATATTGAATTAAATTGGTGGTTCCGCGTCGTTTTTCTTCAAATTTTTTGACATTTCTACTGTGACTAGCTGGTCTTAGCATACTAGTACAGTTTTCATTAAATTCTATTAGTAAATTTTTCATTTTGAGGAAAATATCCAAATTTTTAATAATCTCCATACAAAATTCACATTTTCGGTAGTTTTTAGTTAATAACTTTTTATAGGAAAATCACAGCTTTTCCAAACCTTCAGACGACTTATAGACATCGTTGAGGCGCATCTTTCGGTGCCACTCGCGATAGTGAAAAGTCATCCTCAGGCGGAAAATTTTCGAATTTTCCTTAAAAATTATTGTTTTTGTTAGAAAAATTTTTTTTGTTTTCATTTCTTTTCAAAAATTTATTTAACAGCTATTTAGAGCTCTCTAATAGCTATTTTTAGACACATCGCACACCCCGATCGGCTTATCCAGTCGGGAGTTATAGCATTCTTAGAGAAAATTTTCGTTTTCCTCAAGGGAAAAATCCAATTTTCCAAATTTCAAAATTCTTTTTGACTTATATCGTGCGGCTTGACGAGACGCATCTTTCGGCATCTCATTTATAATTTTAGGACGCATACTTTCGAAGATATTTAGGAAAAACCGATTCCTATAGGTACTAAAAAACCACCTAAGCTATACTAACAATTAGTATTGGTTAACAATATATTGAATTAAATTGGTGGTTCCGCGTCGTTTTTCTTCAAATTTTTTGACATTTCTACTGTGACTAGCTGGTCTTAGCATACTAGTACAGTTTTCATTAAATTCTATTAGTAAATTTTTCATTTTGAGGAAAATATCCAAATTTTTAATAATCTCCATACAAAATTCACATTTTCGGTAGTTTTTAGTTAATAACTTTTTATAGGAAAATCACAGCTTTTCCAAACCTTCAGACGACTTATAGACATCGTTGAGGCGCATCTTTCGGTGCCACTCGCGATAGTGAAAAGTCATCCTCAGGCGGAAAATTTTCGAATTTTCCTTAAAAATTATTGTTTTTGTTAGAAAATTTTTTTTTGTTTTCATTTCTTTTCAAAAATTTATTTAACAGCTATTTAGAGCTCTCTAATAGCTATCTTTCGATATATCGCACACCCCGATCGGATTATCCAGTCGGGAGTTATAGTATTTTTAGAAAAAATTTTCGTTTTCCTCAAGGGAAAAATCGAATTTTCCAAATTTCAAATTTCTTTTTGACTCATATCGTGCGGCTCGACGAGACGCATCTTTCGGCATCTCATTTATAATTTTAGGACGCATACTTTCGAAGATATTTAGGAAAAACCGATTCCTATAGGTACTAAAAAACCACCTAAGCTATACTAACAATTAGTATTGGTTAACAATATATTGAATTAAATTGGTGGTTCCGCGTCGTTTTTCTTCAAATTTTTTGACATTTCTACTGTGACTAGCTGGTCTTAGCATACTAGTACAGTTTTCATTAAATTCTATTAGTAAATTTTTCATTTTGAGGAAAATATCCAAATTTTTAATAATCTCCATACAAAATTCACATTTTCGGTAGTTTTTAGTTAATAACTTTTTATAGGAAAATCACAGCTTTTCCAAACCTTCAGACGACTTATAGACATCGTTGAGGCGCATCTTTCGGTGCCACTCGCGATAGTGAAAAGTCATCCTCAGGCGGAAAATTTTCGAATTTTCCTTAAAAATTATTGTTTTTGTTAGAAAATTTTTTTTTGTTTTCATTTCTTTTCAAAAATTTATTTAACAGCTATTTAGAGCTCTCTAATAGCTATCTTTCGATATATCGCACACCCCGATCGGATTATCCAGTCGGGAGTTATAGTATTTTTAGAAAAAATTTTCGTTTTCCTCAAGGGAAAAATCGAATTTTCCAAATTTCAAATTTCTTTTTGACTCATATCGTGCGGCTCGACGAGACGCATCTTTCGGCATCTCATTTATAATTTTAGGACGCATACTTTCGAAGATATTTAGGAAAAACCGATTCCTATAGGTACTAAAAAACCACCTAAGCTATACTAACAATTAGTATTGGTTAACAATATATTGAATTAAATTGGTGGTTCCGCGTCGTTTTTCTTCAAATTTTTTGACATTTCTACTGTGACTAGCTGGTCTTAGCATACTAGTACAGTTTTCATTAAATTCTATTAGTAAATTTTTCATTTTGAGGAAAATATCCAAATTTTTAATAATCTCCATACAAAATTCACATTTTCGGTAGTTTTTAGTTAATAACTTTTTATAGGAAAATCACAGCTTTTCCAAACCTTCAGACGACTTATAGACATCGTTGAGGCGCATCTTTCGGTGCCACTCGCGATAGTGAAAAGTCATCCTCAGGCGGAAAATTTTCGAATTTTCCTTAAAAATTATTGTTTTTGTTAGAAAATTTTTTTTTGTTTTCATTTCTTTTCAAAAATTTATTTAACAGCTATTTAGAGCTCTCTAATAGCTATCTTTCGATATATCGCACACCCCGATCGGATTATCCAGTCGGGAGTTATAGTATTTTTAGAAAAAATTTTCGTTTTCCTCAAGGGAAAAATCGAATTTTCCAAATTTCAAATTTCTTTTTGACTCATATCGTGCGGCTCGACGAGACGCATCTTTCGGCATCTCATTTATAATTTTAGGACGCATACTTTCGAAGATATTTAGGAAAAACCGATTCCTATAGGTACTAAAAAACCACCTAAGCTATACTAACAATTAGTATTGGTTAACAATATATTGAATTAAATTGGTGGTTCCGCGTCGTTTTTCTTCAAATTTTTTGACATTTCTACTGTGACTAGCTGGTCTTAGCATACTAGTACAGTTTTCATTAAATTCTATTAGTAAATTTTTCATTTTGAGGAAAATATCCAAATTTTTAATAATCTCCATACAAAATTCACATTTTCGGTAGTTTTTAGTTAATAACTTTTTATAGGAAAATCACAGCTTTTCCAAACCTTCAGACGACTTATAGACATCGTTGAGGCGCATCTTTCGGTGCCACTCGCGATAGTGAAAAGTCATCCTCAGGCGGAAAATTTTCGAATTTTCCTTAAAAATTATTGTTTTTGTTAGAAAATTTTTTTTTGTTTTCATTTCTTTTCAAAAATTTATTTAACAGCTATTTAGAGCTCTCTAATAGCTATCTTTCGATATATCGCACACCCCGATCGGATTATCCAGTCGGGAGTTATAGTATTTTTAGAAAAAATTTTCGTTTTCCTCAAGGGAAAAATCGAATTTTCCAAATTTCAAATTTCTTTTTGACTCATATCGTGCGGCTCGACGAGACGCATCTTTCGGCATCTCATTTATAATTTTAGGACGCATACTTTCGAAGATATTTAGGAAAAACCGATTCCTATAGGTACTAAAAAACCACCTAAGCTATACTAACAATTAGTATTGGTTAACAATATATTGAATTAAATTGGTGGTTCCGCGTCGTTTTTCTTCAAATTTTTTGACATTTCTACTGTGACTAGCTGGTCTTAGCATACTAGTACAGTTTTCATTAAATTCTATTAGTAAATTTTTCATTTTGAGGAAAATATCCAAATTTTAATAATCTCCATACAAAATTCACATTTTCGGTAGTTTTTAGTTAATAACTTTTTATAGGAAAATCACAGCTTTTCCAAACCTTCAGACGACTTATAGACATCGTTGAGGCGCATCTTTCGGTGCCACTCGCGATAGTGAAAAGTCATCCTCAGGCGGAAAATTTTCGAATTTTCCTTAAAAATTATTGTTTTTGTTAGAAAAATTTTTTTTGTTTTCATTTCTTTTCAAAAATTTATTTAACAGCTATTTAGAGCTCTCTAATAGCTATCTTTCGATATATCGCACACCCCGATCGGATTATCCAGTCGGGAGTTATAGTATTTTTAGAAAAAATTTTCGTTTTCCTCAAGGGAAAAATCGAATTTTCCAAATTTCAAATTTCTTTTTGACTCATATCGTGCGGCTCGACGAGACGCATCTTTCGGCATCTCATTTATAATTTTAGGACGCATACTTTCGAAGATATTTAGGAAAAACCGATTCCTATAGGTACTAAAAAACCACCTAAGCTATACTAACAATTAGTATTGGTTAACAATATATTGAATTAAATTGGTGGTTCCGCGTCGTTTTTCTTCAAATTTTTTGACATTTCTACTGTGACTAGCTGGTCTTAGCATACTAGTACAGTTTTCATTAAATTCTATTAGTAAATTTTTCATTTTGAGGAAAATATCCAAATTTTTAATAATCTCCATACAAAATTCACATTTTCGGTAGTTTTTAGTTAATAACTTTTTATAGGAAAATCACAGCTTTTCCAAACCTTCAGACGACTTATAGACATCGTTGAGGCGCATCTTTCGGTGCCACTCGCGATAGTGAAAAGTCATCCTCAGGCGGAAAATTTTCGAATTTTCCTTAAAAATTATTGTTTTTGTTAGAAAAAATTTTTTGTTTTCATTTCTTTTCAAAAATTTATTTAACAGCTATTTAGAGCTCTCTAATAGCTATCTTTCGATATATCGCACACCCCGATCGGATTATCCAGTCGGGAGTTATAGTATTTTTAGAAAAAATTTTCGTTTTCCTCAAGGGAAAAATCGAATTTTCCAAATTTCAAATTTCTTTTTGACTCATATCGTGCGGCTCGACGAGACGCATCTTTCGGCATCTCATTTATAATTTTAGGACGCATACTTTCGAAGATATTTAGGAAAAACCGATTCCTATAGGTACTAAAAAACCACCTAAGCTATACTAACAATTAGTATTGGTTAACAATATATTGAATTAAATTGGTGGTTCCGCGTCGTTTTTCTTCAAATTTTTTGACATTTCTACTGTGACTAGCTGGTCTTAGCATACTAGTACAGTTTTCATTAAATTCTATTAGTAAATTTTTCATTTTGAGGAAAATATCCAAATTTTTAATAATCTCCATACAAAATTCACATTTTCGGTAGTTTTTAGTTAATAACTTTTTATAGGAAAATCACAGCTTTTCCAAACCTTCAGACGACTTATAGACATCGTTGAGGCGCATCTTTCGGTGCCACTCGCGATAGTGAAAAGTCATCCTCAGGCGGAAAATTTTCGAATTTTCCTTAAAAATTATTGTTTTTGTTAGAAAATTTTTTTTTGTTTTCATTTCTTTTCAAAAATTTATTTAACAGCTATTTAGAGCTCTCTAATAGCTATCTTTCGATATATCGCACACCCCGATCGGATTATCCAGTCGGGAGTTATAGTATTTTTAGAAAAAATTTTCGTTTTCCTCAAGGGAAAAATCGAATTTTCCAAATTTCAAATTTCTTTTTGACTCATATCGTGCGGCTCGACGAGACGCATCTTTCGGCATCTCATTTATAATTTTAGGACGCATACTTTCGAAGATATTTAGGAAAAACCGATTCCTATAGGTACTAAAAAACCACCTAAGCTATACTAACAATTAGTATTGGTTAACAATATATTGAATTAAATTGGTGGTTCCGCGTCGTTTTTCTTCAAATTTTTTGACATTTCTACTGTGACTAGCTGGTCTTAGCATACTAGTACAGTTTTCATTAAATTCTATTAGTAAATTTTTCATTTTGAGGAAAATATCCAAATTTTTAATAATCTCCATACAAAATTCACATTTTCGGTAGTTTTTAGTTAATAACTTTTTATAGGAAAATCACAGCTTTTCCAAACCTTCAGACGACTTATAGACATCGTTGAGGCGCATCTTTCGGTGCCACTCGCGATAGTGAAAAGTCATCCTCAGGCGGAAAATTTTCGAATTTTCCTTAAAAATTATTGTTTTTGTTAGAAAATTTTTTTTTGTTTTCATTTCTTTTCAAAAATTTATTTAACAGCTATTTAGAGCTCTCTAATAGCTATCTTTCGATATATCGCACACCCCGATCGGATTATCCAGTCGGGAGTTATAGTATTTTTAGAAAAAATTTTCGTTTTCCTCAAGGGAAAAATCGAATTTTCCAAATTTCAAATTTCTTTTTGACTCATATCGTGCGGCTCGACGAGACGCATCTTTCGGCATCTCATTTATAATTTTAAGACGCATACTTTCGAAGATATTTAGGAAAAACCGATTCCTATAGGTACTAAAAAACCACCTAAGCTATACTAACAATTAGTATTGGTTAACAATATATTGAATTAAATTGGTGGTTCCGCGTCGTTTTTCTTCAAATTTTTTGACATTTCTACTGTGACTAGCTGGTCTTAGCATACTAGTACAGTTTTCATTAAATTCTATTAGTAAATTTTTCATTTTGAGGAAAATATCCAAATTTTTAATAATCTCCATACAAAATTCACATTTTCGGTAGTTTTTAGTTAATAACTTTTTATAGGAAAATCACAGCTTTTCCAAACCTTCAGACGACTTATAGACATCGTTGAGGCGCATCTTTCGGTGCCACTCGCGATAGTGAAAAGTCATCCTCAGGCGGAAAATTTTCGAATTTTCCTTAAAAATTATTGTTTTTGTTAGAAAATTTTTTTTTGTTTTCATTTCTTTTCAAAAATTTATTTAACAGCTATTTAGAGCTCTCTAATAGCTATCTTTCGATATATCGCACACCCCGATCGGATTATCCAGTCGGGAGTTATAGTATTTTTAGAAAAAATTTTCGTTTTCCTCAAGGGAAAAATCGAATTTTCCAAATTTCAAATTTCTTTTTGACTCATATCGTGCGGCTCGACGAGACGCATCTTTCGGCATCTCATTTATAATTTTAAGACGCATACTTTCGAAGATATTTAGGAAAAACCGATTCCTATAGGTACTAAAAAACCACCTAAGCTATACTAACAATTAGTATTGGTTAACAATATATTGAATTAAATTGGTGGTTCCGCGTCGTTTTTCTTCAAATTTTTTGACATTTCTACTGTGACTAGCTGGTCTTAGCATACTAGTACAGTTTTCATTAAATTCTATTAGTAAATTTTTCATTTTGAGGAAAATATCCAAATTTTTAATAATCTCCATACAAAATTCACATTTTCGGTAGTTTTTAGTTAATAACTTTTTATAGGAAAATCACAGCTTTTCCAAACCTTCAGACGACTTATAGACATCGTTGAGGCGCATCTTTCGGTGCCACTCGCGATAGTGAAAAGTCATCCTCAGGCGGAAAATTTTCGAATTTTCCTTAAAAATTATTGTTTTTGTTAGAAAATTTTTTTTTGTTTTCATTTCTTTTCAAAAATTTATTTAACAGCTATTTAGAGCTCTCTAATAGCTATCTTTCGATATATCGCACACCCCGATCGGATTATCCAGTCGGGAGTTATAGTATTTTTAGAAAAAATTTTCGTTTTCCTCAAGGGAAAAATCGAATTTTCCAAATTTCAAATTTCTTTTTTACTCATATCGTGCGGCTCGACGAGACGCATCTTTCGGCATCTCATTTATAATTTTAGGACGCATACTTTCGAAGATATTTAGGAAAAACCGATTCCCGCGGCTCTCCCACCCGCCCTATTGTAACTAATAAAGGTTGGAAGCTAAAAATTTTAGCAAAAATTTATTATAGTTGACAATTAAAGAGCACCTCTCGGTGATCATTTATATACACTTGGAAGCAACCTTAAGTACTGACGTTTACTTATCCATAATATAAATATCACTTTTTAAACTTTGACAGGGTACCATTTACATACCCTTGTATAATTTGACGTAGGCACCCAACTATCCCCTGACGTAATGTTTGGCTTCCATACACCCACTAAGAGGATGCAGGAAGCACCTGAGAGCGAAAGCCAAGAGGACAAGTCCCCACAGCAAGGAACATCCTTAAGCCAACCTTCAATCGTAAGAAGGAGCATCGGCGAATGGGAAGCTTCCAAAAAGGAAGCACCAAAGCCGAAGAACATAAGACCTAAAAACAGGACCATGGAGGCAAGAGAGTGCCTGGTTAGAGCCAAAACACATTTAAATAACTCTCGAAACCTAAAAGCAGAGATCAAGACAGAAGTAACACAAGCAATTGAGAGACTGTATAACCTTGTAAAAGAATCTGAGATGGCGAAAGGAAGAGGAGAAGAAAAACAACCAAGCGAACAGATATCACAAGAAAACAGGAATGAAGTTAACCAAGACGAAAGCAAAGATTTGCAATTAAAAATTCAAGAACACACCACTCTTCTGCACAAAAGTATGGAAGAGATGAGAAAACTAAACCAGGCAATAGAGCAACAAGCTAAACGCACTGAAGAAGCTAAAAAGACCGACGCAAGTAAAAATACAGAGCTTTTGGACAAAATAAAACAGCTACATAGCACTACTGAAGAGATAGGGCAGAAGATAAGTCAAAACGAGGGACAGCGGTCGTACGCAGATGTAGTATCTCAAACACGAAAAATACACATGGAAAGACCTAAGTACTCGATGATAGTATCCTCGACCGATGGAGATGACACTAGCGCCGAGGTAGTGGATAGACTACGCCAGGCGCTAAATGCCAAATCCAGCGGAATCCAGGTCGAAAGACTTAGAAAAGTGAGAGATCAGAAAGTAGTATTAAGCTGTGCCAGTAAAGAGGAATTGGATAGAGCTGCTGGGAAACTAAAGGAAGATAAAAATTTAAAAATGGAACAGGTGAACAATAAAAATCCACTCGTTATATTAAACAATGTTATGGCCTACAACTCCGATGACGATATAAAAACAGCAATTAAAACACAAAACGCGCGTCTTTTAGAAAACCTGACCGAGGAGGAGAAATCTGTTACCGTGAAATATCGGAGAAAAGCGAGGAACCCGCTCGAGAACCACGTTGTCCTTCAAGTATCTCCAAAGATGTGGCAGAGGTTGACAACGGTGGGTAGAGTCTTTATAGATCTGCAGCAGGTGAAAGTGTTCGACCAAACACCCCTAATCCAGTGCACGAAATGCCTGGAGTTTGGGCATGGACGTAAATCATGCACGGAAGTATCTGATCTCTGTAACCACTGCGGTGACCGGCACCAAAAAGCTGACTGCCCAAAATGGACGGTGGGGGAGGCCCCTCAATGTAAAAATTGTATAAAAGCCAAAAACCTAGACACCGACCACTCGGTATACAGCCAGGATTGCCCAGTAAGAAGGAAATGGGACGCGATAGCACGCGAAGCAATCGCGTATTGCTAAGGTGGTCACAAAGGGATCAGGATCAGACGACGCCCACAAACTCAACCCACGACAGGACGAACACAGTTGCTTCATGGTCCAGGCTAACCTACAGAGAAAGGAGATAGCGACTTACGAGCTCATGATCGAGGCCAAAAAACGCAATGTAGCTGTGGCATTACTGCAGGAGCCATATGTTGGCGGGATTAAGAAAATGAAGCCGTACAACGGAGTCCGAATTTTTCAGTCCTCAGAACAACAAGAGGGAACCGTAAAGGCCGCCATAGCTGTGTTTGATCAAAAACTTAAAATTACACAATGCCCAAAGTACACAACCAACAATATAGCCGTCGTAAAATTACACACGCAAATTGGAGAGATTGTCATGGTCTCCTTCTATTTCGAACCTCTAAGCCCACTAGAGACTTATATGGAGAAGTTAAAAGTAATTCATGAGGAATTAGGTCCAAATAGGATAATAGTGGGCGGCGACGCCAATGCTAAAAGCACGTGGTGGGGAGGATTAAAAGAAGATCATAGAGGTGAATGTATGGCTGGCGCTTTAAATGAAATGGGTCTTCATATTCTCAACGACGGCGAAATTCCAACTTTCGACACAATTAGAGGTGATAAAAGGTACTTCAGCTTCATAGATCTGTTCATTGGACGTCCTTAGTAATGTAGAAAAGTGGAAGGTAGAAGAAAAACTCGTAAGCTCGGACCACAACGCAATATCTTTTAATATTCGGCTACAGACCGTAAGAGGAAATAGAGTGGAGAGAACCACCCGGACATACAACACAAGGAAAGCTAATTGGGAGAATTTTCATGAGAAAATGACCCAGATTATGCATGAAAGGCAACTAACAATTGCAGAGCTGGAAGAAATAAAAAACACAAATGATATAGAAGCGAAGATAAAAGAATACATACAAATAATAAAACAAATATGCGAAGAAACCATACCAAAAATAAAGAAAAAAGATATACTTACCTTGCCGTGGTGGTCCGACGAACTCGCAAGGATGAAGAAACTGGTCGCCACGAAGAGAAGACGAATAAGATGCGCAGCTCCGTCCCGAAGAAATACTGTCGTCCAGCGGTACCTGAAAGAAAAAGAAAGTTATGAAACAGCGGTAATAAAGGCACAAACTGAAAGCTGGAAAGATTTTTGTGGGAAGCAAACTAGGGAAGGGATGTGGGAAGGTATATATAGAGTAATAAAAAGAGCTAGTATAAGAGAGGAAGACGTGATGCTCCAAAAGGAAGGAAAGATACTCAACGCAGAGGAATCGGTGATCTTATTGGCCGAAACATTTTACCCGAAAGACCGAGAGGAAGAGGATGACGAGGAACACCGGCGGATCAGAAAGCTAGCGGAAAAAGTAAACGAGTGGCAACATGATGAGTATCATGATCCACCTTTTACCCAGAGGGAACTAAAAGCCGCAGTGAGGACTTTCAATCCCAAAAAAGCCCCGGGAGATGATGGCTTAACGGCCGATATCTGCGAACGGGCTATAAACACAAACCCGGAATATTTTTTGGCCCTACTAAACAAATGCCTGAAACACAAATACTTCCCCAGAGTATGGAAGGAAGCCACAGTCATTGCCCTCAAAAAACCGGGTAAGGACTGCTACACAGTACCCAAAGCATATAGACCGATTGGGCTTCTCCCTATCCTGGGAAAGATCTTCGAAAAGATGCTGGTTACTCGCCTCAAATACTACCTATTACCAAGGATTAGTACTCGTCAATACGGATTCATGCCACAGAGGAGCACGGAGGACGCTCTCTTCAACCTTGTCCAAAACATAAATGAGAAGCTTGACAAAAAGCATCTAGTTGTGGTGGTCTCGCTAGATATAGAGGGGGCATTCGACGGAGCGTGGTGGCCGGCTGTGAGAATCCGATTGGCTGAGGAAAACTGTCCTGTAAATTTGAGGCGAGTAATGGACAGCTACTTGAGCGAAAGAGCAGTTAGGGTCAGATACGCTGGGGAGGAAACAATAAGGGCAACAAATAAGGGCTGTGTGCAAGGGTCTATAGGGGGGCCTATATTATGGAACCTGCTGCTAAATCCTCTCCTCAAGGAGCTCGAGGATGGAGGAAACTGCGTCCAGGCGTTTGCCGACGACGTCGCCCTTATTTTCGACGGAAAAACGGCGCTAGAAATTGAGATGAGGGCCAATGATGTACTCGGTCGTGTTCGGGAGTGGGGCATCAGAAACAAGCTAAACTTTGCTGCACACAAGACCTGTGCAATGGTCATAACAAGGAAGCTAAAGTATGATGAACCACGCCTGAGCATGGGAGGGGTCAACATAAAAATATGCCGCGACTTAAAAATGCTCGGACTGACGATCGATGAGAAGTTGACTTTTAACGCGCACGTAGCCAGCAGCTGTAGCAAAGCAATCGGCGTCTACAGAAAGCTGGCTAGGATGGCAAGAGTCAACTGGGGGTTACACAGTGAAGTAATTAAGTCTATATATACTGCCGTAGTGGAACCTATTATCCTTTATGCCGCAAATGTGTGGGGACCAGCCGCTAGTAAACTCGGGATCCAAAAGCAGCTAAACACGGTCCAAAGAGGTTTCGCGCAGAAGATATGCAAGGCATACAAAACAGTTTCCTTGCACTCGTCATTAATATTGGCGGGTTTGCTTCCCCTTGACCTCCGCGTTCGAGAAACAGCCCTGCTATACAAAGCAAAGAAAGGAATTACATTACAAATTATGGCGGACAGGGAGGTCGAGCAAATGGTGCCAGTCTCAAATAATGTGCACCCAGCACATCAATTTGAAATGGGGTTCGGCCGTCTGATAAACGAGGACCAATACCGGGAGCACAGTGGGCTCCCAGTCCGAATTTTCACCGACGGAAGTAGGATAGAGGATAAGGTAGGAGCGGCAACATCCATGTGGAAGGGTATCACCGAAGTCAAGACCACCAAGCTCACCTTATCCTCCTACTGCACTGTTTATCAGGCGGAACTCCTGGCAATAAAAAGAGCCGTAGAGGAGGTCCTCAAAAGCAGGGAAGCTGTTTTTGGAGTGTTTAGCGACTCAATGGCAGCTCTACAAACAGTTACAGACGTCGGATCCTCAAATCCTATTGCTTTCGAAATAAGGAAAACCATTGGACGCTGCAAAGCTCAGAACAAAAGCATATCCTTGTTCTGGATAAAAGCACATGTAGGATTTGAGGGGAACGAGAGGGCTGACCAGCTAGCGAGGGAAGCGGCAACACTTTCCAAACGAAAGCCGGACTACGATCGCTGCCCAATCTCGTACATCAAGCGCAAAATCAGGGAGGAGACGCTATTAGAATGGAACAGTCGATATAGGACCGGCAAATGAGCATCCACAACTAAGCTGTTTTTCCCCGACGCTGTAGAATCATATAAAACGCTAAGGGACCTAAAACCAACAAAAATTACCACACAATTGTTTACGGGGCATGGGGGTTTTGCAGCATATTTAAATAGATTTAAAATAAAAAAATAACTCTTCATGCATATGCGAAGCTGGCAAGGAGGAGAACATACCCCATATACTGCTGGAGTGCCCCATTTTTGCAAGGGCAAGACACGAAGTGGAGCAGCAACTTGATGTTCAGGTCACAGCTGAAAACATATCAAAATTAATTAAAGAAGGAAAGGAAGTGTTTTTAAATTACTGCGTCAAAATTGTAGGAATAGTCATACTTAGAAATAAGGAAAATAAAGGGGATTTAGATGACATTATAAAGTAATTATATAAGGTTAATCAAATCGCAATAAATATATAGAGGATATAGTTGTTAAAAATATATGTTAGACTAGTAATTAAGAACATAACAGATAAGGACATAAATATAAATACAACATAAATATAAGTATAAGTGTAAATAAAAAATAGATATAATGCTAGAAATAAGAGTACAAGAAAATGAGTATGTAAGTTTGTGGGTTGTGAAGTGTGTTATAGAAATGTGAAAAACTGTGGAACTCTAAATTAACAAGTGCAAGTTAAAAGACGTATATAGTAGTTCAAAAGTTTCAAAAAAAAAAAAAAAAAAAAAAAAAAAAAAAAAAAAAAAAAAAAAAATTATAAATAAATTATCTCCATATAAAAGAAAGGAATAAAAAATGGACTCTGACTCTGTCAGGGGAATAGCATCGACAGCACCCTGCGATGGCGGGTGCTATAAAAAAAAAAAAAAAAAAAAAAAAAAAAAAAACCTAACCTAACCAAACCAAACCAAACCAAACCAAACCAGGAGGGTGCAGGAACCTTCTTCTAAAGAAAAAAAAACGAAGAAAGGGGCACCTAAATTGCGCCCGCCCAGGTCTGCAGCCCTCGTCCTGACGCTGCAGCCTGGCGCTGTTGAAAAAAAAAAAAAAAAAGGGGAAGTATCCGACAGCAACGATAACGGACAGGCACACGAGGAGGTTCCCGACGCGTAGCCCCCCAACCTAAGTAACCTAACCTAACCTAACAGTTATTTATTTATAATAATAAATAAATAAGAAACTAATTAATGTTTCATAAATAATCTACATAAATAAATCAATATAATATTAGCTTAATATACCTAAGCTTGTTTGTAGATAATTTTGGAAACATAAAATTAAGTTGTGCATCTACTTAACGTTATTCTATATGATATGTAAAAAATATTGGTTAGGTGTTTCTAAAGTACTTTCCGATATCGACTGTTATATTTAGAAAACTTAATTTTTTTTTTTTTTTATGAAAAGGAGGGCAAACGAGCATGCGGGTCACTGATATAATGTGATCACCGCCGCCCATGAACTCTTACAACATCCGAAGATTCACAAGAGCGTTGCCGGCCTTGGAGATAGGAATAAACGCCAATTATATGTTAGCTCTAAAGAAAGGAAACCATGCCGTAGCAGTTTCCTAGGGGTCATAGATTCGCACTGTGCTCGTATAAAAAAAAAAAAAAAAAAAAAAAAAAAAGGATTTCTTTCATCAGACTTGGTCACCACATTATTAATTAAAGTTAAAGAAGTAGCTCTGCCTCTTCTAATGTAAAAAATATTAAATAATATAATTATTCTGCTTATTCCAGATACTCTAATTAATCCCCCCCGAGGCTGCCACCTTGTCGTGGTGGGGGGGCTTGCGTGTCCCAATGATCCCTGAAGCTATACCGGCAGAGTTACTCATACCGGGAGGTTTAGGGTGAGGGGCCAGACTAAGAGCAGCCACTCCAGGCGTAGGTATGTGACGACACCATCGCCCACCGGCGATCCGGTGCAATCAGTCGAAAAGCCGCGAGGCACAATTCATACCGTAACCCGGCCATTGCACTACGGCCGGGACCGGGGGCACACTTGATGTGCTGCGAGGAAGGAAACCTCTATAAAAAACCACTCCGAAACCGTAGTCTAGCGTGCTGTGGTGTAGGGTTAACTGGCAAGCGCTGAGAAGGCGGGGGAGCTCACCCGAAAATGAGCCCAAAGAACCATGAACACAAGTAATTTGGAAAAGACTACCCAGGAGGGTGCCAGCCAAGCTGGGCAATCCCTCCCGACGTCTTCGGACGTCGGCTGCCCCAAGTACTCTGGGGGGGGCACAAATTGCTTCGTAAGTTGGCAGTCCGCCGGCCTTCGTGAACACGACCAAAGCTTACGTACAACGGACCTTGATTTAGCTTACGGAATGGATTTTGTTGATGTGGATGCGGAGGAGTCGACCCCGTTGGTCGGCTCTTCTGCCAAGGACCCTGGCATGTCTAAGGGATCTAGAGTTGGTTTTGATACGGCGTCGGTGTCCAAAGGAGCCAGTGGCATTCGCACTCGCGGCGGCGAACAGTTGTCTGACCGCGAGGGCAATAGTCGGCGTAAGAGGCCTCTCTCCGAGGTCGCTCCGACTCTTAGTGACGCGTCCGGTAGCGACTCTGAGCGTGGTACTGCATCAGTTAAATGCAGCGCCGCTCGTCGTGGACGCGCCACTACTGGTCTCAGAGGGAGTGGGCTCGCTCGAGCGAAGGCCGAGCTGCGAGCCCTCAGAATGGAAGTGGAGGAGGCCGAGTTCGAGCGCAAACTGAGCGCTCGGGCCCTCCGCAAACAGCCTGCTGCGGTTGAGAGTGTGCCGGGATCCGAGGAATACCTTTCCTTGGGGTCGCAACCGGCATACTCTCCCGCATGCATGGGGGTGGAGGAGCTGAGGGCGGTCGGTGGGCGATATGCTGCCTCTATAGTAGAAGTCAGCAAAAAGTCCCTCAATTTAAAGGGGACAATGGTCAAGGCCCTGAGAGAGGCTTCGAGCGGAATACTCGAAGTCGTGCAGGCCTTGGCCAGTCGCAGCGAGCCGGAGGAGATGCGCCGCATCCGCGCGGACAATGCGCGTCTCCACAAGGAGGTGGAGGCCCTGAAGGGTGAGCTGAAGGCTCATCGGAAGGAGTTCTCCGAGATGAGGGCATCTGCAGCCAAAGCCGCGGCTCCTGAGGTGCCATCCCTCAACTCGGAGACCCTTGAGGAGTTGAGGCGCTCTCTTATTACCTCGGTGGGCGTTATGCTAAACGCCCGCCTAGCAGGTATCGAAGATCGCCTCCTCCCAGCGAAGAACCTTCGGCCGCCTCTAGCGGCAGACCGCAGGAGAGAGGCAGCTGCAGCATCTGCAGCGGCTGCCCGGAAGCCCGCTGCAAGTGGGCGATCAGGCTCGCCTATCCTAGAGGCGAGGCCTGTGGTGTATCGGCCCCCTCCGGCTCCTTTACAGAGGGCAGCCGTTACAGAGGAGGCCTGGACCACGGTCGTCCGGCGGGGCAGGCGCAAAAAGAATGCTCCCCGCCCGCTGGCCCCCGCTCCTGTGGTTGGACCTGCAGCCCCCCAGGCAGCTCCTGAGCCTTCGCAGCCGCCGAAAATAAGCGGAGGCCGCAGAAGGCAGAAGGCCAGGGTGAGGAGGCGCAAGGCCCGTTCCCGGCCGAAGCCTAAGTTGCCGCCGCCTCAGTCACCTGTGGTGATCATTAGGCTGCATGACGAGGCGGCCTCTAAAGGCGTGACCTATGCCCACGTCCTTGAGCGCGCCGCCGAGAAAATTGATCTCGGCGAGATCGGGCTCGAGGGCGGGCTTGTGATCCGGCGTTCGGCCACGGGAGCCAGGCTTCTGGAGCTGCCGAAGGCGGCGGCCGACAAGGCGGGGGCTTTGGAGGCGAGGCTCCGCTCCGCCTTGGATGGAGTTGCAGACGTCGCCCGGGCCCAGAAGAGGGTTGGCCTCAGGATTAAGGGCTTGGACGACGCTGCAACGAAAGAGAAGGTGGCAGCCGCGATCTGCCGCATGACCGGGTGCTCCAGGGATTCTCTCCACGTTGGGGAGATCCGCTGGGGCTCAATGTACAGGGGCGTCACTTCTACTACTTCCGGTCCCTCTCTCTCCACTCTGGAGACTTGCCCGGGTTTAGTAGTGGCGCGGTGGGGGGAGTACGTGGTTGTTGGCACGTACTTCTCTCCCAATCGTAGCCTGGCGGAGTTCGAGATCTTCCTGGACTCCGTCAGGGAGGCGATCAGCAGACAGGCGTCGGGGAAAAGAATCGTCCTCGGTGACCTGAACGCTAAATCCGCGGCCTGGGGGAACCACGTCACGGACGCTAGGGGCAGGGCTGTCCAGATCTGGTCGCTCCTCTCCGGTCTGTCCCTCCTCAATAGGGGGACCGAACCGACCTGCGTGCGGCCGCAAGGGAGTTCCGTGGTGGACGTCACGTTCGCCACCCCAGCTGTCGCACGTTTGGTCCACGACTGGAGAGTCGAGAAGGAGGTGGAGACTCTATCGGATCACCAAAACATCCGATTTGAGATCTCCGCCACCCGACCGGGTCTGGCCGGGCCACCGCGGGGAGGAAGTCGATTTCCTCGCTGGGCAGTCCAGCGGCTGGATCGGGAAATGGCTGCGGAGGCAGCCATCGTACAGGGCTGGGCTTTTCCCGATCCTCCCAGCGAGGAAACCGACGTGGAGGTGTTGGCGGGCCGCATGCGCGAAGCCCTCTCTCGGGTTTGCGATGCGGCCATGCCAAGGGTGGGGTCTAGGCCCCGGCGGCGTAGAGGTGTCTACTGGTGGTCGCCCGAAATAGCCGAACTTCGGGCGGCCTGCTGCAGGGCTCGTAGGGCCTTCGTCCGGTGTCGCCGACGTCACGGCTTTGACCCGGACCTGGAGGCCCAGCTGCGGAGCTGTTATCGTGATGCGAGAACAGCTCTGCGTTTGGGGATTCGAAAAGCGAAGGACCTGGCTCGGGAGGAAATCCTGGCTGGTCTCGAAAGGGACCCATGGGGGCGAACGTATCGCGCGGCACGGAACAAACTCCGCACCGCGTACGCCCCGGTCATGGAGTCCCTGGAGCCGGATTTCCTCGAAAGGCTGGTGGGGGAACTTTTCCCGGAGTCCACCGGCCACTCGCCTCCTGTGATTGCTCCCCCTTTTCATAGTGGGGGGGTTGGCTCTGTCCCAGACATCACGGAGGCCGAGCTGGAGGTCGCATCGAATCGCCTACGAGCCCGCAGCACTGCGCCGGGGCCAGACGGTATTCCAGGGCGAGTACTGTTCATCTCTCTGGAATACTTGGGTGGCAGGCTTCGGGAACTGTTCAACCTCTGCCTGCGCATAGGACAGTTCCCGAAAGCCTGGAAAGAGGGCAGGTTGTGCCTGTTGCGGAAGGGGGGTCGTTCTGCCGTCTCTGCTTCCGCATACAGGCCGATCGTGCTGCTGGATGAGACGGGCAAACTATTCGAGAGAATCCTCTCTGCCCGTCTCATCCGTCACCTCGAGGAGGTGGGTCCGGATCTCTTAGAGGCTCAGTTCGGCTTCAGGGCGGGTCGTTCTACGATAGACGCCCTGAGAGCTCTGAGAGATGTGACCCAAGAGGCTATTCGCGAAGGGGACGTCGTTTTAGCGGTTTCGCTGGACGACGCTAACGCCTTCAACAGTCTTCCGTTCGAGACATTGGTCGAGGCGCTCCGGTTCCATGGAGTGCCTCCCTATCTCCGGAGACTGTTGGGGGCCTACCTGCAGGACAGAGAGGTCCTGTGGGAGCGCGGTGACCAGCGAATGTACCGACGTGCCGTGAGCCGAGGGGTTCCACAGGGGTCCGTTTTGGGACCGGTCCTGTGGAACCTGGGCTATGACTGGCTGCTCCGCTGTCCTCTCCTTCCCCGGATGAGGGTGTTTTGTTACGCGGATGACACCCTCGTCACCGCACGGGGAGGGAGCTTTGCGGAAGCGGCCCGTCTTGCTACCGTCGGTGCAACGCTCGTTGCGGACCGCATAGGGCTGCTGGGTTTGGACGTCTCCGTCACTAAGACGGAGGCCATCCTCTTCCACGGCCCTCGGCGAGGTCCCCCTCGTCGGGCGTCCATCTCCGTCCAGGGTTCGGAGGTGGTGGTGAAGGCTCAGATGAAGTATCTGGGCCTCACCCTGGACGGAAGATGGAACTTTGGGGCGCACTTCTCCCTTCTCGCCCCGAAGTTGGTTTCCACCGCAGCTGCCTTGGAAAGGCTTCTGCCCAACGTCGGTGGACCGCAGGCTCCATGCCGGCGCCTATATGCCGGCATCGTGAGGAGCATGGCCCTATACGGTGCTCCCATATGGTCGGAGTCCCTCACCGCTGACTCAAGGACCCTGTTGCGAAGAACGCAAAGGGTCCTAGCGGTGAGGATGATCAGAGGGTACCGTACGGTGTCCTTCACGGCGGCTACACTCCTGGCGAGCGTTCCGCCCTGGGAGCTACAGGCGGAGGTGCTCGCAGCCGTGTACTGGCACCGGGCAGAAGCCTTGGCCACGGGGGTAAGGCCCGAGGTGGCGCGAATCAGGGCTCTAGCTCACCGAGCCCTGATGCGACGGTGGAACAGGGACTTAGAGTCTCCTGCCGCCGGTATGATCACAGTGGGGGCGATCCGCCCTCACTTAGACCGCTGGATTAATCGGCGGCACGGAACGCTGACGTTCCGTCTTGTGCAGGTGCTGACCGGGCATGGTTGCTTCGGTGAGTATCTGCACAAGATAGCACGAAGGGAGGCGACCCCCTCCTGCCATCACTGTGGTGAGTCTGGCGACTCGGCTCGTCACACCTTGGCGGAGTGCTCCGCCTGGGACCACCAGCACACTGAGCTGGTGGGCGTGATTGGCAGAGACCTCTCGCTGCCGCGCGTTATCAGCGCGATGGTCAGCGGCGAGAGGTGCTGGGTCGCAATGGCCTCCTTCTGCGAGCAAGTCATCGCTGCAAAGGAGGCCGCGGAAGTGGACAGGGAATCAGCCTCGTCCGCTGACCCGCTCCGTAGGGGGAGGCTGGGTAGAAGGAGGCGGGAATACGCCCGTCGCTTCCTTCCCCAGTTGTAGGCCTGGTGAGGGGGGAGGGTGACCCCTCTTACCTAACATAGGCCTACGATGAGAGGGTGCTCTACGTTGCTCGGGGCACCCTCATTCGGGGGGTCTCGCCGGGGCGTCACGGTGTGTGCTAACGCGATCCCGTGACGTCCCATCACGGCGAAGAGGGCAACCGTTGGTTTTTTATTGCGTAGTTTTAAAAATGGCAGCATCCTCTATGCTGCCGGGTAGTCCCACATAACCCCCCGCCCATCACTCCCATGGGCCGACGGGGTACCCGTAACGGGTTTTTCCAACGGAAAAAAAAAAAAAAAAAGGTAGATCGACACGTTGCTAGGCTCATTAAAATAATATTTTAAGAAGAACAGTTTAATATAAAACCATTTTTTTTTTGAATAGCGCTGTTCTTCATAAATAAAATATTAAAAAGCATGTCATAGTTCTTCTAACAAGTTAAACGAGTCTTATTCTGACGATCTTTGATTTCAGTTCATTAAAAAACTGTAATTGAATGTTTTTGGGTGGTTAATTTAACAAAAAACATGTCTTAATATTATATTCTAATATAATAAAAGTATAATTTCTAATCTTTGACATCAGACTTATGTTTTGAAAATCTTCAGTGTATGAGTAAGCAATCTTTTACATATTTCATATAAGACATAAATTTTAGTTTTCGGCATTCCGTCTCCATATAAACTCCATTTAACTATGTATCTCACACTACTACGTGTTTTTGCGCAAACATAAAAAGAAATAAAATATTTTTACTTTAAATGTTTGCACATAAAAGTTTAAGTTATATAAATATATAATAATTAATAATAATTTAAGTAAATAATTTAAGTATAAGTATATAAAGCAAAAATTAACTATAATTAATTTATTCTTTGTATAAACGTAGTTATTTCTTTTTCAAGTCTTATTTTAATATTAATAAATTTGTTTCAATGAAGTTTTTTGGATTTGAACTGTAGGCAATATATTCTTTGACAATAAAACTGATTGCAGCAATATGAAATCCTATGTTATCGATAAAATATGTTATATAGTTAGCATATATTTTATATATAGGCTATTAATCTGAACTTCAGTTTTTGCTAATGTTCTTTAATTTTCTTTTTATCATATTGTATCCTATGTAACGTAATACATTGTCTCCAACAGTTTGATGATGTAACCGATTGTCTTAGATTAATTACAACAAGAGTATCACAAGTCAAGGTTTCAAATAACTGTTATTAATTATTTAAGCAAATATATTTCAATTAAATATAAAAAAAATAATTTTTTTATTATTTCATTTCATATTAGTTCCAAACTTATACATAGTTACCATACTTTTCATTGTGTCTTCGTGTCGCTTCAAAATTATGTTCTTCATTTTACGTTCAAGTGTCGCCGTGACTGAATTTATTAAGGAAATTATAAAGCCTTTGTCACTCTCGGCTATGTCCGCTTAGAACGAACTTTCATTGAAGAACCACTTAAATCATATGAAGCTATCAAATACTTGATCACTAGAAAGGAATATGACAATGATTTTATCATTATTAGAAAATAATCGGAACTGGTTTTTATTACCATAAAATATACTAATTATTTATTTACATATTCATACTTACTAATTTCCGTAGACTCGCACGAGGAACTGGAAGACATCAATTGATATACAACATTAATATCAAAAGCTAAAATATTTTCGACAACATATTAATAATAGTATATTTTTAGAACTTCATTAAAACACGAATTACATTTATTCATCAGCTGTCCTGAGGCCGTCGTCTCGAGACAAGCGCAGTATTGTTATTTAATGTAAGATCTTGAAGCAAAATGTAATTAAAGATGTTTTAAAACTAACTTAGTAAAATATTTAATATTGAGAGCTATTATCATAATATTTTTTACACTTATCATGTATCAATTCCATTTATGTATCACTTTATGGTAACGGATTTTTAAATATATATCTGTTCAATAATTTTTAAATTTATATCTGATCAATAACTGCACTTCAGTTGGATGACATTGCAGTTATAACAAGGATATAACAAGCAGAGTTGAAAATACCATTGCACATGTTTCAAACCATGTCGGGACTTTGTTGTTGAAATTGTATGTAAATTTTAATTACAATGTATATTTTTTTAAATGAATTTTTTTTTCAATAAAATAAACCAGTAAGGAATTTGTTTGAAAGTAAATAATGAAAGTTATTTAATATGGCATGACTTAAAAGCAGAATGAAGGCAAAATAGTCTATCGTTATACTTATAACTTTTAATTTAACAACTATTGGGAAAGTGATCAATAAATTAATTTTTATGTTTTTGTTTTATTAAAGATCGGAAATAACTTATCAATTACCACCAAAAAATACAAAAAATTTGAACGTAAAATGTTAGCAGACTAAAACTTCACCAGTCATTTAGGTGAGATCTCAGGCACAGCAGTATTCAACGCAATAAAAACTACCCGCGAAAAAGCAAATACATTTTTGTAAGGATATTCAGGGTTTAGAGAACCGATAGATGTAATGTATTTTAGATTAAGTAGAAAATAAATATTTTTTAAAACTGTTGTTTTATTTACTCTGAATCATTCGTAGTAATGCTAGCAATATTGAAACTGCTATCAACACAATAAAAATAAGAACATTCTAAATTTATCTGCGTTCAGATGAGTTAGTATTGAAAGCAGTACTTTAAATTTGAATTCAAGCTTTCGTGTTGTATATCTGAAACATTTAGAGTAACTATGTTTATTTTACAGTTAAATTTTCTTAATTAAATGGTATGTTTTCTACACTGACTACTTATTTACTTCGTAGCTCAGTAAGTGTGCTTCTAGGTAGAGTTTCAAATTCAGAAACCAATAACATAATATAGTGAAAAATTATACAAAATGATGTATTTAAACTAATTATAATATTTAAGACCCACCACTTAGTTTACATCGTATGTTGTATCTACTGCAATTTGTATTTTAATTGATTTTCATTTCTAATCCCTGCTGGTGTCCGGACTCCGTCATGATGTTAGTCGTTTGAGCAATGTTAAGTCGACTGTATTATAAAACCAGAGGTAAACCTGCACGAGTTAGCTCTTGAGGATAAACAGTAGTACCGCAGAGCTTTTGTGTTAATACCGGACTTATTTAGTTCTAAAATTAATTTAAACTGAAAGCAAAATAAACGAAATGAACTAGTCAAACAATATGGCCTAAGAGTAATTGCTATATCGTACATTAAATTAGTTACTTAGTAGAATATTAATAATTTTTACAATATTATATGCCATAATGATTTGAGAAGTTGCAAAGTCGTTTGTAGAGATAGATTATAAATGATTCTTTAAAACTACCTTCATTATTTTGTATTTATAGTATTAGACAAGTTTACGGTGGTTTTTGCGCCTTCGAATGTATTTAACCTTTGGTAACCTCTACTGATTTGTCATATAGAAGGCACCTTGTCAAATCAATTCAGTATGTGTCAAATTTAATTTAAAATCATTGCGTAAAATGTTACCGATGCAGATCCATTTTTATAAATCATACGTTATTTTTTTATGACGGTGGTTAAACAATTTCCTTCAAAATTTTAATTTGGAACAAATATATATTTTTTTGAGATTCAATTTTATGAAACACTTACTTACCATTCATAAAAACTTATTTTTTTTAATTTTCTGAGATGACACCGTGCAGGCTGATATGACACGTTCGCATTTTATTTTAAAAAGAATCTTTCTCAATACAATGACAAAATATTAAAAAAAATAATATTCAGAATTTCATTTTTTTTAATAGTAAAACTAAATTATATAAATAAACTGTACTAATATAGAAATTATAAATTGATAATAAAACCTTTTGCCTTTTTTATAATAATTTATAAGAAAAGGCATTAATGCCTTCATACCTTCATCTTTACCAGTATTACTTATAATCATGATATTGGAACTTTTTATTTCATCCCAGACTTTTAATCAATAATTTTTAAAATATATATTTATCGTTATTATTTTTATATTACACATTTATGAAAAAATATATCAATTACACTGAAAAGCTATATTTTTTCTTCCAACCCAAAAATAAAAAATGTTTTTATTTTTTTGGTTTGAAATTTTAGATATTCATTTTTACAACAATAATTGTAATATAAATTCTATTGCAACTACTTTTTAATTGAATCTTAGTAAATCAGTGTACGAAACTAAATTTCATTATTCTGGAAACAAGGTTTTGTTGTCGATTTTTATACAGATATTTAAATAAAGTTATATTTCTCGTTGTAAATGTCAAAGAGCATTACAAGGTGCTATTACATAACAACGGCTTTAATAATTTGTTATTTTTCAATGATAATGATTAAATGTTTTCCTTTATATAATATATCATATATTCAATATAGTACTTTTTATTCTATAATACATAGAATAAACATCTGACACGCGGCAATCGAGCTTGCCGCTATGAAAAACTCCTAATCGGCAAATTATAACTCGCAAATTAATTAACAAACAAAAGAAAAAAAAAAAAACAATATAATTAAATTAATTAATTAATTAATTAATTTTTAAATTTTAAAAAATTTAAAAATTCGAACACTTTTTTCCATTTTTCGGTAACTTCGGCGGCCGATCTGACCACCTTCCCGTTGGACAATCAACATAATTTTGAAAAGTGAATCTTACATTTAGATGCTGATTCCAAATATATCTTTAGTTTTTCAAAATTTGAAAAATAAAATTCGACAGACACACAGACACACATACAGACAGACAGATCGGAAGGAAAAACTGAGTTTTTCGAAAACGGCCAATGACAGAGTCCGGACAGTTTTTCCTTCTTTTCATAACTTCTTTTAACATACGTGAGTGAAGAGGTCATTTTTCAGAGACGGCAACGCATTTACTAATATATATACAAATGTCCCTGTCATAAAACCAAAACTGTCATTAATTGCCATGGTTACATTGTCTACGGTTAATAAAAAAACTTTGTGCATTAATATCTATAAACAATTTTTTTCTGGTGTCTAACTACAGAACCCACATTCACATTAATGAAATATATTCACTGAAAATTAAGTTTAATATATTCTATTGTGTATTTAAAACCTAGCAGACACTACAATGATTATGGAGACGAGTAATATCTGAACACTCTTACAACTTTTTAAAGATTCCTAAGGAAACCATCAGATATATATTATATATACCTATAAATGTATATAAAAATTATTATATACCACAAAAATAAATTGCCTTTAAAGACGGGGAGGAAAAGCTATTAACTTGTTTTATTACTTCCTGAATTACACAGTTTTTAAAAGTTCAAAGGCTTTCCAAGTTGTGAAAAAGGATGAGGATATTTTTCAGGCACTTTGATGAAGTCCAAACAGAAATATATTATAAAGCAAACTTTTATATCATATAATATTTCAGGAGCTCTGGGAGTTCATTAACCATTAGCTATAATTATTGATGGTAGCCTATGTGTTGTTCGAAAACAGTGCACAAAATAATTTTTAAAACTAAGATATAAAAAAAATTATAAAATTAAATATTTTTTACTTAGATTGTTTCAGCAGAGCAATCAATATTTAAATGTTTAGTAGCTATTATGATATTATGGTTTTATAATTTAATGGAAACTGTTCTATGTTGATTAACCAAATGTCATCCAAATCCGTAATTTTTTTATTATATTCGATAAGAGTTATCGTTTTTGAGAATATAATACAATTGCTCTAGTGTTATATTACCTACGCAATAAACTATGAACAAACCAAGTTTAATTAAATTAAGAATGTAACAGACTCGATCTTTTTTTAATACTTTCAAAGGCATACCAGCTCTACATTTACTTTTTATATATTTTAGGCCATTATTTATTTATAAAAATACTGTATTTACATTTTCTACTAACACTTTCTGCCCACTGAATGATATAAATTTTATAAGCTGATACATCATTTTATTGGTTGATCCCTGTGTTTATATTTTCTACTAAGACTTTCTGCACACTGAATGATATAAATTTTATAAGCTGATACATCATTTTATTGGTTGATCCCTGTGTTTATATCTTATAAATATTTATTATGTCATATGGTCTTGAAAAGTTACTCTTCTACCTCTCGAGAGAACAGCGTTATTTTAGGATAGAATAATTCATATGTTATATTGTATTCTTATCTATAGTTCTGATCTTCTGAAATAAACAAACATAGATTCTGAAATACATTATTAGTCGGAGTAAAAATATTGAAAGAGAAAATCATTTTACCTATGGGTATAGTTCAGTTATACAATGGCAATTTTTATTATAGTTAATCCTGAAATGTTTATCCATTTGTCAGTTGTACAGTTTATTCCGTGGTTTTTTCATACCAAGAACAAATTTTATTTGTACAAAGCGAACTTTAAATTCTTGGATACGATTAATTTTTCAACGATGTCATGTTAAGTACATCACTAGCTGTGATCAATTGTTCGACTCTCAATAATGTCTAATACTGACTAACTAGATTGAATGAATTGTAGTTAATCTTTGTGAAATGATTTATTTCTGTTTCATCTCGATAGGTTTTGGGGTCGGGATCCGTGAAATATAAATATTATCTTACCTGAGTTTTAAATTTTTCCAAAACTACTATTCTTTAACTCTACGACCTTCATTCCTAAACATACCTCACTGCAATCTTAAATAATAATTATTTTATTTATATTCTTTAAGAGACAAGACTTTTAGAGCCACATTGTCTACCTAAAAACACATTTTTAAGTATAAAAATGTCTACGAAAATTTGTTTATTTTATATTGATCAGATAACACATGTTTAAAAATAGATAAATAGATAATATTTTATTACTCACATCATAAAAGAAATTGAATTACTTTTATTGAAAATTAAAATTATAAACACTTAAAAAGAGATGTTTTTTTCAATAGAAATGACAATTATTGGACAGAATATGAAAGGGGTGGGAGGGGTTCATCCAGTAAATTAGTATATAAATAGATATTTATAATAGTAGACACTTTATTTATTTCTATTAAAATATTATATAAGGTTTCAAGTATCTTTTATATGTATGTGTGTTTTGCTCAATGACTCGTATACTTTTTTGTACCGTCTTCTCCATTTCACGATATTTTATTTTATTACCCCAATGAGGATGTCTGGAAGAACTCGCAACGCTTTAGCGATAAGGTCGCCTTGAACATAAATTATATTCTGTGTACTTGTAAATATGTGATATACAATAAAAGTATTCAATACATATGTATAAGTAGAAATATATGTCCGATTAACATATACTTACTCATATGACATACATACTTTATCATACTAATATACGTAAATATGGACAAACATACTTAGACAATATCATCAATTGTAAACAGATAGCATTTGAAAATATGTTTGACAAATAACAGTATTTTGAAATATCTAAACTGGGTCACATTCAAAATATCATAGTTTCCGCAATAAATCTACAGGTGCTATTTACGCTCGTTGCAAGGATCAAGATTGATTATTGTATCGCTGAAAACTGCGCCACATATGGATACGATCAAGATTGATTGATCCACAGACCATTGTTCGGTGATTACGCCCAGATGTATTTGTAACACATTATACAGTAAATCAGTCGAGAAGTGATTGCCCGCGAGATAACAATTAGGATCGCCATCCTTTTTACTTTAAAGAAATTTAGTAGTATTTTTTTTCAAAAAGTAATAAAAATATAATATTTTAGGAAAATTAAGGAAATTATAAAGTACTAAATTTTTTATATATATTTATTTTCAGTGTGTTTAGAACTATTTTTATCTTTAGTCATCGTCGAAGCTTATAATTTTTTTTATAAAATAAATGGCAATATATTATAATATATAATTTGTTTTTCTATAATACAAATATATTGTATATCATACAAATATACTACGGGTAGCAATCCTTATAACGATACAATATACTAGAAACCTCTCATTTTAATATATAATAAATAGGTTACAGCAACGCCATGACAGAAATAGCGCTTCAGCGCTATTTCTGTCATGGCGGAAAATTGAAAATGAAATTTCTTTTTCAATTTTAAATTATTTTATGTATGATATTTTTTTTATATATAATATATACATGTCTAAAAATATTTAAAGAAATCGGCTATTGTGTAATCTTGTAATTAGTAGCTTACAAAACTAACGTAGTATATATATAATATTTATAGAACTGAAGTTTAAAACTGTTCAACTTGTTTGTTCTGAATAAGTTATATTTCTTATATTTATTTTACGTACATATAAAATACATATTTAAAACACAAAGAAACACAACAATTATTTGATAATTAAACAAAATTAATATTCTAATGTGTATGATTGTGACGCTGATATTATATTTATTATATAATATTTGCTTTGTTCTAAAAATACACAAGAACTATGCAAACCGTGTTGTTCTGAACAATAAATAAAGCGATGTTAAATGGAGCCCGATGTGGGACATAGTGTAGCATGTATCGAATTTATTGTGTTCGTAGACTTTGTATATAATACTACTAAATACATATAAACTATAATTATTATTATTAAAGAGTTATTAATTATTGTTTTATTAATACATATTTTTTTTGCAACTTGTTTTTGTATCTAGTTGTAACCTTGATTTACTACGTATAGTATTGAGAAAGCAAATAAAAAAAATTATATTAATTATTTCAATAGCTCATGGAAAACCTGGCGCTCGTATCGCTAATATTAATTTCAATGAGATCTGAAGTTACCATTTTAGAATATTCTGTATGTGGAAAAATCAACAATTGAATAAACCTTAAATGAACACTGCAATATGAGTAGAACAATGCAGGAACAAACCTCAAGAAAGTGGTCGAAGAATTTAATAAAGCGACTTACTCGTGACATTCTTGTTATACATAAACTTACAGTTAGACATCTGGGGGTAGTTATTAATAATAGTATTTAAATAGTTTTGTATTTATAGTAATATTGATATGATCGAAGACAGATATAATATAATATAATAAAACTGTAAATAACCTATTTCTATATATTGAATGTGTTTTAAAGCTTTTAATGGGGATGTAATAAGTGATCGATATAGATACCAATACCAATAATTGTTGTCTATCTGTATAATATTCGCTATCTAACTTCTTACCGACGATAAATCAATACGTCATGCTAACGACGTTTGGCCACATCGAGTAATATATTAAATGATTACCGGTTTAACATACAAGGCTTAATTACTATGTGAAGTTAGTGCCAGTATAAAGAGAACTTATTTAATCGAAAAAATTATTACAAGTAAGTCATTAAGTAAAATATTCCTAATATGCAATTTTTTTTTAAATTACATGTAATATGTGTATTTATATCTCTGCCTTTTGCGTTTCGTTGTCTGAAATTGAAATAAGCACAACTTGTCTTGACAATTACTAACAACGTTAAATATTATATTGCAGAAAAATATTTTTATAACAATGTTTAACTAAGCATTAAAAATGTGATATTAAACAAAAAAATAATATATATATATGTTCTTTTAGTAGTTGTTTGTTATTTTTGTTTATGTCTGTATTTTGTCCTCGGGCAAGAACAAATAACGAGTTTTACTTTTAAAAAATATCTATCATATAGCGTTGCAAAGTTATATGTTACAATTTTCAGTAGTTTTATATCTTTGCATTTTTCACAACAACTTTTATTTATGGATTAATCTCAAAAACATGCAAGACATGGATTTAAAAAACACCATTACTTATATGCACGTAAATGTTAATATTACTCATATTATTAGCAAGCTTATTATATCTTTATAATATTTATGAATTTTGCAATATTTTATTATTATTATTATTATTATCATATTGGTTATTTTAAGTTATATCAACTTATATATCACAAAAAAGGGTGCAGATCTTCCTTTGGAAATATGTGGGATTTAAAAATTGTATGTAAAAATCTTATACAGATGTAGTTAAGTATTTGGAAGATTTTTAATAGGAATCAAATATAAAACTTCTAATCCATGTTTACGTAGTACTATAAATGTAGTAATGTAGTTCAAATGTAGTATTACTGAACTGAGAACACAACGCACTTTCTTCACAAGATGGCGCTGTCATTATTTATTAACAATACACCGTTTTATGTGTTTATTATTACAGTTTGACAAAGTATTAATACTTTTGTAAGATAAGATTTTTTTCTGTGACATTAAAGAGGTCGTATTTTAAAAGGATTTATTCGTTAAGGGTGAAGCGTGAATGTTTGATACACATATTAAATTCTAAAAAACGATATTACGTAGCAGGATTTATTGATACTATTTTAAACTAAAAAATAAAAATAACATATTAAAGATATACGTCAATTTGAAAATAAAAAAAAAATACTATATTGATCGAGGTCCCATAGTTGAGGTCAGAATTTAAAGGTTAAAATAGTGCATGTTACATCCTAATACAGTGATAATAAATTGTTTTAATGGGTCGAGCTGAATATTAACTTCTACCCACATTATATCTATGTACATTTATTATATCTTTTACTTTAATAAGTTAATATTTAGTTCTTTTGTATTGATTTTAAAAATTGTGATATATTTTGAAGTGCAGCAAATTAAAGATAAGGATAAAATATGAAAATGTTGAGTATTAATTATTTACTAAAATCACTATTACTGAAAAAAACAGTTTTCACAATTTGCTTCTGAGGACCGAAATCATTTACCTTCTACAAATAAAACAGAACAGCAGGCAATTAAAACTTATAACTAGTTGAATTAGGCATAAATTTAAAATATCAATCAAATGGATACTTTTAATAAAAATATCTTACATATATACTGATCCATTTATATATATTTAGTATCTACTATTTCTAGTAAAATCATAATTCTAATTAATACTACGTTACGTTCAATTAATCCCGAGCTTTTCTTATTTTATTATAATTGTGTTTAATATTCAAGACAGAATGTGTATGAGACAACGTTTTATAGAATATTTTAAAGAGTATCATATTTATATAAATATGGATATAATATAGAGAACGATATGACATACTATATAAATATAGTACATAAACCTTTATTAATAGTGTTATACTTACATATATTTATTAATATTTTGTATTATTTATTTATATAATAAAAGTAGTGACGCCATTTTGTTTTTAAGTTTTTGTAATTAGTTACGTAGATAGATATGTCAAGAAATAGTATATTTTATCATTAATTTATAGATCTTTTTTTTTATTTTTAACTTTATAATAAAGTTCCAAATGATACAGTTCTGTTCAGTTAAATATTAGGTATATTTGTACTTCATTGAGGTGAGTGTATACAGCATGTGACCGTGGTTTTAAATATTCGTAGCATCAAAAGCTTTTCCTATATTGGAATGCTTTTGAAAGTGTTTACACTTTTAGTGTTGGTTGGTTTGTGTAAAACATGTTTATTTATTTATTTATTTATTTGCTTGCTAAGCGACTGATATGTATGTCTGTATATTTAGTACTTGGACTAAAAAGGTCAAAGAGATTGAACATTCAACTAACAAATTGAATTTTTAATCTATTTTTTAATTTAATAAAGTTGTCTGAAAATTTAAATGTTTTTCTGAAAGTGATATTTTTAATGATTAAAATTGTTTGATAGGAAGTAGTTTGAAGCTTTTATGTAAGTTTTTAACTAATTGGAATTAAAAAAGTTTTATTTGTATTCGCTTTTTAAACTCCAGTAGAGGTTTGAAATGATTTTTTATTTAATAGATATTAAGTATATAAAAGAATTTGTTGTTTTTTTAAACGTTTAAGATATTTTTAATTTTGCTTTTGCTAGTTTATTTATTGAGAATGGTGATAGGACACGATCATTACGGATGCTATAAGATGATTTTAAAAAAATACAGCAAACTATTCGATGTACGTCTCTCTTGTTATAATTTCCTTTCCGTAGTCTATCATTAGGTCTTGGCATTACCATCATCTAGTACAAAAACTTTATTTTCTTATTATCTTGATCAAAGTATAAAAATCTTGATTTTCTTAAAAAGTCATCTAAAAAATAATATCGTTATACGCAAGGTTTCGCAAAGTACGTTATTTTTTAATTGCAAAAACTTGTGTGAAACAATATGTCATAACTGTTGGATTGCTCTCTTTCTATAAACTCTAATTCTCTAACTCTCTTTTTTTAATATTAATGATGATAGTTTTAAGAGTTAATGGAATGCTCAAAAAATGGCTACCTGAACTAAAGTTCCGAACTCGTTACAAACCTCGTTTGACTATATAATGAAAGCATATTTATGGTAATCGCATACAACGTTGATAAGAGTACTTGGGGCTTTATAAAATACAAAAATGTCTTAATACAAGCAAGAAGTTAAAGAGAACATTTAATGTCAGTCAACCAGGTCACGAATAAATTTAATTTTCGTGGCAAGGTTATTGTATGCTTTACTCACAACTGTAGCTAATATAGTTATTTTGTCAGTTAATATATATTAAATATTAAATACTTACCTACTTTAGAACATATAATACAACTAAAGTTATATTATCATAAAAATGTAAATAAATATTAAATTGGACTGTAATAAGCAAGAATTGATTATAGAAGTGTTAAAAAATGGGATGTGTGTGTTAGAATCCCTTTTTTCTAAAAACATTTGTATTTAAACACTATAAAAGGTTAACTTTTTCTGTGAACTTAAGCATCAAAATTGGTACAACTTTTATTAAAAAAGCAATTTACAACAGAAGGTGTAGAATTAAATGTAAACATTTGACAGGAGAGGAGAACCGTGTATTCATTTATTTTTTTTATTAGTTTTATCTTGTATTTTTTATTACTTTTGTTATTTTAAAACTAATAATTTTTAATACTTTTGTTATTTTAAAACTAATATTTTGTATTACTTTTAAATTATCATAAAAAAATCCTTTTTTTATAAAAAAAGGACACATCGGTTATATTTGGATTATTTTTTATTTTTTTTATTTTTTTTTATGATATAGGACGGCAAACGAGCGTGCGGGTCACAGGTCAAATGTGATCACCGCCGCCCATGAACTCTTGCAACATCCGAAGACGCACAAGAGCGTTGCCGGCCTTGGAGATAAGAGTAAACGCCTTTTTTGAAGGTACCCATGTCGTATCGATCTGGAAACACCGCCGAAGGAAGTTCATTCCACACCTTAGTGGTACGTGGAAGAAAAGTCCTTGAAAACCGCACAGTAGAAGATCGCCATGCATCCAGGTGGTGTGGATGAAAATGCAGGCGGTGACGTGCTGTGCGGTGATGGAATTCGGCGGCAGGCATCAGATCAAATAGCTCTTCGGAACACTCCCCGTTGTAAATGCGATAGAAGACGCACAAAGAAGCCACGTCTCTACGCAATGCCAAAGAGTCCAGCCATTCACAGAGCACCGAGTCCCCGACAATCCGTACGGCTCTCCGTTGTACGCGGTCAAAAGGTAGAAGCTGATATTGGGGTGATCCGGACCAGAGATGAGAGCAGTACTCCATATGTGGCCGAAGTCTTTGGCCAGGATTGAAATACTGTCTCGCTAAATTGATCACACCCAATTTCATCGAGGCCAACTTGGCCTTGCTCTCCAAGTGACCACGAAACTGACAGTCGTTCGAAATGTCGAGTCCCAGTACTCTGATACTTGGCGAGGCATCGAGGGGTGTGCTATCGAAGAGCGGCGATACGACAAATGGGGTTTTCTTAGCGGTAAACGCGCAAACCTGTGTCTTTTGGGGATTAAACTGAACGCGGTTCAGTTTACCCCATTCTGAGACCGTCCTCAGGGAGGTCTCTATAGAAGACACAAGTTAATAATAAATAATGTAAATTAATGGCAGGGGTGATAAAGATTGATCTATGTAATTAATTTCTATAACTTGTATCTCTATATATTATAGTAGAATTATAGTTATTTTGAATACATATACTATTGACAGAGCTAGGCGAGTAGTCTCGAGAGGAACTTCACTCGCAGTCGGCTGAGGTATTAGCTGAGTGAAGTATACCTGTCGATCACACGTCGCTTACACTTATGTATATAGATCTAAATACTCTCTGGAAAGTAGTATAAGGGCGTATTTTTCGTCCACTGATATGCAAAATAGCAGTGCTATGAAACATTTTAATACAAAATATCTGAAACAAACGTGTTATCGAAGAATTCGAATACTCACAGTTTTAAAACCGTTAAAAATATTATATTAATTCAAAGAAATGTTCGAAGGAATATGTAATGAAAGTCGTCACATAAATTGGCGCCCAACGTGAGGCAAATCAATAAAAGCGACTCTCCTTCGATTTGGTTTCGTTATCATAACACAAATACAACTTAACGATGTAGACTGTACATAGATATATACGTATGTAACATATATATTTTATTTTGTATATGAATAGCAGCAAACAAGGTTACACATAGTTCTTCATAATTATTATAAATATTACATAATGAATTGTTTGATTTGATTTCATGTAGAAAAGTTTTTGAAGAGATTTAAATTTACATTATTATTCAATATAGAAATAGAAATAAGACTGTTTTCTGGATTATGAGATAGTTTGAAAATAAATGTTCGCAATCATAATATATTTAAAAACGTATATATTGTTTTTATCTTTTATAAAGTAATGTAAGGACAATACAATACATTCAATTTAAGTATATTTGTTTATTTGAAGAAACGTGTTAGTGATATAAAAATAAGAAAAGTTATACACTTTAACATTCAAATTTAAAAACCTTACCTTGAGTGTAAGTCAAATAACTAAGTATTTACAGTAGAAAGAATAATGAAGACAAAAACTGTTACTTCTTTTTTAACAAAAAAATGACATGTTGAGACATGATATGTCTAAAGTCATCAAGGAAATATAATCATAGGTAAATGTAATATAGTAAAATAAATTTTTTCTAATAAAAGTTTTTAAAATTCCACCAACAGCTGTATTAAAGACAGTGAATGTCACTGAATACAGACACTTATTGTAAAGCTGCTGACAGAATTCATTTAACTAGATTTTCGCTTCCAATTTTAAACTGTGAAGTTAAGTTATTTATGAGCAATATATATTTTTAAATTCTATACTATGACTATATTTGATACATATAAACAGTCATATTTACTAAATATAAAAATATGCATTACTGTTACTATTTTATAAAATGTTTCAAAAATGCCACATTGGTTTAAAAAGGACTCTCTTGTTGAACACTTCCCTCTATTTATACTAACTTATAAAATATATAAAATAAACATAAAATCGTTCACATATAATTTATCGACTATTACGTCACCAATGTATCGTCAGGCTCGAGATAAAACTGTGATTACAGCAAGGTTCTTTCAACTTACCCTTTTTATGAACTTGCACTTAACTACCGATACATGATCTTATGACGTCATATATTGTACGAGTAAGCACATGAAAAAAATTTTTTTATATGATATTATTATATGGTATAACTAAAAAATATTATAAACGAAACGGTTCTATGTGCAAACTCTTAAAAGTCACAAATAAAGCCAAATAATATTAAAGCTTCGTGCAGTTGCTAGTTAATATAGTATGTTTCTGTTACCTCTTTGACTCTTAAAGAACAGATACTGATGAATCAGATGCAGGTCAAGGGTCAAAGTCAAGATTAAAGTTCTATGGTTTTCTTTTTTCCTCTTCCTATCCCCAGTATTCATTTCTCTGAGTGTTATAATTCTTATAATGTGTAAATTGTAATAAATTGAGAGTATCTATACTATATACTAGGAGCACGAGCCAGACCTCAATTTCGACTCGCTGCGCTCGCAAAATCTCAGTAAGTGTTAACATATTAAGCGAAACGAGGTTCGAACAGCACTAAAATTATATTTTCAAGATGACACACATTATTACATTTTTTTTAAAACCATCACCAGACTGATGTCTATCAGTGTGCAAAATTTGGAAAGTTTCGAATATACCGTTTTTGATTGATGCTTGCAAAAAGAATGCAAAAAAGTCTCTTATAGGACTTGCTCAATAACTTGTCTCGTTGCAGGCTCGTCACGCCGCAGACATGATTACTTTAATCAATGACATAACTCTTGGCTGGTGTCTGAGCTGCGTTAGATTTATTAAGACGTCTACGAATGATAAGATATAAATATATATAAAATGACAATATTTTATCAAATTCAAATTTCAAATTCAAAATATCTTTATTCAAATAGGCATTTACACGCACTTTTGAATCGTCAATTATTACATTATAAAAATGTCAGTAGTCAGTCCGTCCTTAAGCTACCACCAGCTCGGAATGCTGTTCTGTTGAGAAGAGCTGGCCAGAAACTCAACAGTTGCTCTTTTTAAAAAATCAATTTGTATTCTATTTTTTTATATGGATTTAATAAATAATTAAACATTAAAATTCTTTAAGATATTTATTAAAAGTGTATATTTTAAAATAGTGTTTAGGAATATTATATTTAAATAATATTATTCTAACTTAGGTGTATTGCTGTAGTTCTAAAACAGTGATTTTCAACCATTGTGCCGCGGCACTTTTGTGTAGAAATTCTTCTATTCTATGCCGCCAAATTTTGCAAATATATAATAATGTTAATATTATTAAATTATATCATTTAAAGAGAAAAAAATATTTTTAACATGAATATATATTTAAATCCACAAAAAAATAAATGATTTTATTATTTGCTTTGCAACGCGTTTTTTCTTAGTGCCAAATTATGATGAAGCGGCGTGCATAGCAATAGAAATATGTCTCAAGTCGGCGCACACTTGCCACTTCTGCGTACAAAACGTGTTGTTTTAGTGATAGTTGAGATTCACGAGGTGTTGCATAGTAGCTACTGCATTTTTTTTTTCTTTAAAATTGGCAAATGTATGTGATTCGGTTTAATATTAATTTATTTGCATGTAGTGTCAATTTATAAATTTGTAAACTTATTAACTTTGCAGTACACCTATCCCCCGATTTACACGGTATTTCTTTTACACGTTTTCGCTTTTACACGTTTATCTATATAATTAATTTTTTTCCTAATTATTTTTTTTTTGTTTTTATCGCACTACTAAATGCTACTGTGATTGAACACGTCCTCTGTGTACACATCTCAAGAGGAAGCCCGAGCTTATAAACGTCTTCCTTGCCTTCTCCCTCAATAAACGTTTAGTTATTATTGTACTATATATTACTTTATTTCGTATATTTAAAATTTTTGTCATGAACTATTTATACAGTGTGTTGTAGTAAGAAAATAATTTTTATTTGTGTGCCGCCAAATTTTGAAATCGTTAAATATGTGCCGCTTCAAAAAAAAGGTTAAAATCACTGTTCTAAAATATTGATAATGAATAACTGTTTTCAGTCTAAGATTTATGTGCGTTTTTTGAATCTTAACAAAAAGACTTCTTATGAGTTACTGTTACAAGTAAATATAATGGTATCATAATAAGTATATTTGTAGTACATTTCTTGTAATTTCAAATTCTAAAAATAAGATAATTGTGAAACGTAAATTTTATTTATTTATTACTACTATTTCTTTTTTAATTGCAAATTTGGACTTTGAAATAAGTTTTATTTTTTGTGAAATAAAATCTTACAATTCTACTACTTTGGTAGTATATGATACTATCAATATAGTATACTTTTGCAATAAATGAAAGAACATTCAAAAAGCATTTTATACTAAGACTGGGTCAATAAATTAACAAAATTAATGTAATTTGAATAAGAAATCCGTGAATTAATTCTCGTTACATGGAATTGTGGTTTTAACTCATTAGGTAAATCTATTCATTATATGTTTACAGATGTTAAGTTTTCAAAGTTTAGCATAGTCCTAAATGAGGTACGTGTTTTAAATATAAATGTGTATCAAAACGTGTAATAGACTTCATAAATATTATGAATTATTAAACAATTTAGGTCTTATTTATCAATTAAATAATATATGTATAATAAAACATAGATATAACTATATAACAAACAGTAAAATGCATTGCCTGTTTCACAACTTCAAAGCATAAAGTTGTAAGTACGTCTAACGACGGAACTACACTGCAGTCGACAAATATTGTAAGTAGCGAGTTCTCTCTTGAGACAGATATAGAGGCGTAAAATATTATTATTATTATATAGTTATTAGTTATAACTAGTAATACTTTTTATATAAAACATTTGTTTAATAGAAGTTCTTTAAAATTATGAAGAAAATAAAACTTCATTACAAGAAACGTATGGTATTAATGTTCTCATTGATTTTTAGAAAAAGACAATATAATTATTATAAAAACACATCGATACCTTAACAATGGTTATAAAAATATTACAAGTCATCACACTCTCAAATTCTATTTATATATATAATATATTAGAATAATTTGACAGATGTATATTATAATGGAGAGAAGGGTATATATTCCTGCCTCTGTTACACCTTACCTACCTAATACAGGATATTTGACAAAAACTTTATTTTTCTTCCAATTTAAACTTTATCTCGACAGATATTAAGTCGATATTTCCATATGTATGTAACATTGTTTGACTTCATAACACAATTTCAGTCTAATCCAGGCGGCTAATATCACCCCGAGGTTACATTGCTTACAAAATGTATAACACTGTAAAACTATTTTGGTTTCATTAAGCTTTGATTTATTTTCATATATTTTTATAGATTTAAAATTTCAGAAGTAAAGAGTAAATTAACATATTATTTGCTAGTGTTAACTAGGATTAGAAAATTAAATATTCTTTATAAGTGTTGCGAATATCAACTCATTAATGTTAAAGGATTAAGTAATAAGTTACTCTTTTTTATGACAATAATAGAATACTAAGTATTAGTAAGTTCTAAAAACTATATATTGCAAACTTAATATATTATATTATATATTGAAAACTTAAAAATAAAACACAACAAAAAAAAAGAAAACAGTTATATGATAAGGTATACAACTTGCGAAGGTGGTCTCATTGCTAAAGTAATCTCTTAGAGACAATATTTAATATTGAACTAGTGTTGTGTATGCATTTTCAGTGACTAAAAGAAATAAAAGCAAAATGATCTTAAGTTAATTGATCTTGAGTTAAGCTGACATCGAAATAAATTGTTTGATATTGATGTGATTTTAGAATAATCGGCGTTGATAAGAAATATAGTAAACATCTGACACGAAAGTCAAATTACTGGAAAATTAATGTTATATAATTTTCTATACCTTGAGCGGTGAAAAATGGTGCGGGTGACGTCTGTCAGTACCACATGACTAGGGATGGATGTTATGCATTTCATTTTTTTTACTTACGAAGTATCATAGAGCATAAATATAGATCTTTTGAAAATTCGTATAAAAATGTGTTATTCAGTTGTGCAGTATAACTCCTTGTACAAACTTGTCTATAATATATATGTTCTGTTTTTCATATATATAATTATAAGCTCTTTAACAATAAAAATTTAACTATTTTCGCGAATTTTTTTTTTAAATTGTTAATAAAACATCGACTCTCCATCGTAACATTACATCCCTTCACTAAATTCGACTAGGGCGTTAAGTTATACGTATAAATTTTTGTTTCTTTTAGATTTTACTTGTGTACTTGAACATTCATATTTTGTTTATTTTAATTTACTACAGTTATTTTACATTAAGAATGTGGTAAAACCTAAATTGTAAAATATAATTTGTAAATCGCGCCAATTCTCAAGAAAGAAACGAAACGTTACTGACAGTGCCACCCGCGCCATGCTGCAGCGCACAAAGTATAGTTTAACTCATTTCGAAAAGACCTCAGGTCTGTTTCAGCACTCAGTTGATTTGAAAATTATAATTTTATTTGATTGACTATAATTGCTTTTCCCCGAGTGTGTATTAATTATAGAAGTGAGAATTTATAATATAAATTCTACTTTATTTATATTTTTACATTAAAAAAAAACAGTTCATAATTCTACCTGTCAGTGAATTAGTTCAACATATATACTTGACTGCGGCGCTAGCAGCGTCTGCGACGCTCCAGGGATGCTTTTAAATGTATTGAACAGACATCAGAATCTATAAAAGTAGTTCTGGGTAATATTTGAAAACTTTTGTCACTGACATTAGGCAACTACTTATTGATATTATATGAGTGATGTAGTTTTTTGTAAGTATAGCAGCAATAAAGTTTTGGAGAAATACTTTGTTTTAAATGAAAAAAGTTACTTGTGGTATGTTGATAAAAGTAACCTATGTTCTTCCTTAAACGTCAGACTGTCTATATTAAATTTCATCTGAAACATACATTTATTTTACTTTTTATGTATGTACACGGATCTATAAACGTACAGACAGTCAGAACATAAGTGCATTTTATGGTTATGTAATAAAAAATAATGACTTCTAAAGAAACTATAAATAGTGTTATAAAATAGCGAAATGAAATATGACATACCGTTGGTTCTTATAAAATATAAAATTTTACCTCAAAAGTAAAAAGGCGGTCATCTTTTAGATAACTAAATAAATCTTTCACAAATTGAAAATAGTATTGATAACTATTTCTGTGTTCTATAAAATGTATATTATTTTCATGGTTTATTAGTTTTTGTGTGCGTGCGTGCGTGCGTGCGTGCGTGCGTGCGTGCGTGCGTGCGTGCGTGCGTGCGTGCGTGCGTGCGTGCGTGCGTGCGTGCGTGTGTGTGTAGTCCGCAGGCAAGAATAAATACCGAGTTTCAATGCTCACAAAAGTTATACGAGTGAAATATTCATAGCGTAATAGTTGGTTTGTTCATTTTAAGGCTATTTTTTAAATAATGTTAAAAGTTATCCAAAATATATTTGAAAAACTTTGTACTTTAAGTAAGGAAATCCATACTACGCTCATTTTATGATATTTTAAATATATATGTGTATTAAAGATTTTTTTTAGAACAGATTCATTTTCTCAATTTATCTAAATGTCCCAAACAGGGTAAGCATTATATTACATTATTACAAATGTTATCAGGAAGTTTATTTTATATTTATGGTGTTTGCAATATTTTATTATTATTTCTAAGAGGTTATGTTTGAAAACTTTTGAGTTCTAATAACTTCAAATGATCTTTGAACTTTGGGGAGTTTTAAGTTCTTTGATAAAGATACCATTTAAATATATATATATATATATAGCGTCAGGCTCCGACATTGTTTAAAAACAACAAAATAAGTCCTCACCATCACCTCGTATTACCTCGATCACAAACTTCAATTAATAAATTATCTTCATCTAGTGGATAGGTGTGCACCGCGCAACGGTCAGTCAACAACTGTGTGAGCCGCGCGCTTGCGCCGCTTTATATAGCTTTCGTTGCCTTTAAAACATTGATGGTGGCGCCGTCACGGCCATGCTGACATACGCTCGTCCTCGAGTGTCTTCTGAAAATAACAATGTGCTGGTCCGGCAAGCCCTTCAGCGTATTAGAACTATTAAGCCCTTCTCATCAGTTCTAAAACCGGAGACTGGATAAATCCCTCTCATCAGTTTCAGAACCGGAGACTGGATAAATCCCTCTCATCAGTTTCAGAACCGGAGACTAGATAAATCCCTCTCTTCAGTTTAAGAACCGGAGACTGGATCCATGCTAGACCGGAAATCTCTTTAGCTGACTGAGCTAGACCAGATTTCCCTGTAGCAAATGCTAGACCGGATTTGCAATCCCTATAGCCAAAAGGCTAGACCAGAATGCAACCCCTTTAGCCGAGTTATTGGCCCGAGCCCCTTCAATAACTCTTCCCTACATTTTTTGATATATTAGTTCTCTCTTTTTTTCATGTCTCTTTTTTATTACCTTCTCTCTTTTTCTTTTCACTTCTCTTTTTTTTAATTTCGCTTTTTTTTGTCACTTCTCTCTCTTTGTTTTAAACTTCTCTCACTTTTTTCTCTCTTTTTTTTTCATTTTTTTTTCAAATCTCTTTTTTTTTATAATTAAAAACATCTGTTCCATTATTGGATTACTTGGTTCATTTAGTGGTGGTGATTCAGATCCCACTTCTGATATAGCGTCAGGCTCCGACATTGTTTAAAAACAACAAAATAAGTCCTCACCATCACCTCGTATTACCTCGATCACAAACTTCAATTAATAAATTATCTTCATCTAGTGGATAGGTGTGCACCGCGCAACGGTCAGTCAACAACTGTGTGAGCCGCGCGCTTGCGCCGCTTTATATAGCTTTCGTTGCCTTTAAAACATTGATGGTGGCGCCGTCACGGCCATGCTGACATACGCTCGTCCTCGAGTGTCTTCTGAAAATAACAATGTGCTGGTCCGGCAAGCCCTTCAGCGTATTAGAACTATTAAGCCCTTCTCATCAGTTCTAAAACCGGAGACTGGATAAATCCCTCTCATCAGTTTCAGAACCGGAGACTGGATAAATCCCTCTCATCAGTTTCAGAACCGGAGACTAGATAAATCCCTCTCTTCAGTTTAAGAACCGGAGACTGGATCCATGCTAGACCGGAAATCTCTTTAGCTGACTGAGCTAGACCAGATTTCCCTGTAGCAAATGCTAGACCGGATTTGCAATCCCTATAGCCAAAAGGCTAGACCAGAATGCAACCCCTTTAGCCGAGTTATTGGCCCGAGCCCCTTCAATAACTCTTCCCTACATTTTTTGATATATTAGTTCTCTCTTTTTTTCATGTCTCTTTTTTATTACCTTCTCTCTTTTTCTTTTCACTTCTCTTTTTTTTAATTTCGCTTTTTTTTGTCACTTCTCTCTCTTTGTTTTAAACTTCTCTCACTTTTTTCTCTCTTTTTTTTTCATTTTTTTTTCAAATCTCTTTTTTTTTATAATTAAAAACATCTGTTCCATTATTGGATTACTTGGTTCATTTAGTGGTGGTGATTCAGATCCCACTTCTGATATAGCGTCAGGCTCCGACATTGTTTAAAAACAACAAAATAAGTCCTCACCATCACCTCGTATTACCTCGATCACAAACTTCAATTAATAAATTATCTTCATCTAGTGGATAGGTGTGCACCGCGCAACGGTCAGTCAACAACTGTGTGAGCCGCGCGCTTGCGCCGCTTTATATAGCTTTCGTTGCCTTTAAAACATTGATGGTGACGCCGTCATATATATATATATATATATATATATATATATATATAGGCTGGTCCTTTCAGCAAGACACAGCAGCGGTTCACAAAGCGCGATCCAGTCAGTGTGGTTGAAAACGAACGTTACATATTTCATACTTTTGAACTCTGGCTGTCGTCTAGTTCTGAAGTTCTGAAACCAATCCTCTGGATTATGATGTATGTTCAGTTTTTGAGAATTTTGTAAGTAATTTTGAGACAGTTTCTATTAATGACCTTAACGTTTAAATGATTGTAGTAAAGATAATGGAGAGAAGAAAAAATATAATTTTTCCTTGTTATAATGTTTATGGCAAGACTAGAGTAAAAAATCTTTGTTGGTCACACAAGCAAATGTCCGGTAAATTGAACCAACGATCATTGGCTAAGCACACAGAGACACCAACCGCTAACCACTAGACAATATATAATATTGACAAGATAAGTCCTATAGTCTTGAGATTTGCAGATTATATAATATAGGATTAACTTAGAAATAACTCTGTCGATTACATGTCGATTACAGAATACTCTTTGGAACTCAGAATTAATACATTATTTTTATTAAAAGATATGCAGAATAGGAGTGACGACTATAAAAAATTTTAAAGAAAAATATCTGAAAAACATATTCAATGGAGATTATTCAGAAAAATACAATGTAATATGTAAGACATGGCACCACATAAATTGGCGCCCAACATGGGACAAATCAAAATGTCAACTGTAATGCTGATTGGTCTCGTTGTTATTAAATAATTACAATCACTACTTTTACATACACATTTCATATAAAACTTAAACCCTAAAATTTAAGGTGCTTAAGTATCTTAAACATTCTTAGACATTTTAATATAATTCTTAAAAACGCCAAATTAGTTTTTCTTCAAGAAAAAATATTTCCTTATTAAAAGAACATTTAAATCTATTCAGTACTTTAAATATGGATATTCCCAAATACCAAATGGAGTCATAACGTGTCTTTTGCTCTCAGTGCAAATACTCACTAGGTATGTAACGAACATGAGTGTTCACGAATGTTTAGAACACATTAAACAAGCACATAATCAAAAATATTTCATATCTATTAAAATAAACTTCAACACTGCTTTAGCTTTAAATTATAATAGCTGTAATAAACTATAAGATCTATTATAACTATATTGTGCTTTAAGAAGCTTTTGATCCGCCACTTTTGTCTTTATGTCACTTGATAAAATAAAATACTCAAAGTACATATATTGTTAATTAAAAAGTCATATAATTTCATATTAAGTCTTAAAGACACATTTTAACTATTTACTGAATATTTACTGAAGTTATGGCATTGACATGTTGATTTTAAATACAACTACTTGTTACATACTTTCATCTGTATGTACTCAACTATAATAAATATAAAATAAAGATAAAATCCTTCATATATTTTATTAACTCTCACGTCACCAAAGTATTGTAAGGCTTCAGATAAAGTTGTGATTACAGAAAGGTTCTTTCAACCTGCCCTTTTTATGGTTTTGAACTTAACTGCAGATATACGATTTTATGTTATGATGTCATAAATTATAAGTACACGAATACTGAAATATTTTATGTTGTTTCTATAGATATCTTTAAAAATCACCTACTTTTGTAAAAACAACTTTTAACGTGTCACAAATTAATATATTTATATTTCTAAGAAAAGATAGTTTGATAACTTACGTTTACGTTTTGGAGAAGCAAAACAACTAAGATGATGAGAGTTTTAAGAGATATAGAAACGCCTGGATTTTAGTCTCTCACATTAACAGTTATATAATGGTTTCGTTAGAAATATGTCTAAGATAAAAATAGTTTTAATATAGTAGCAATTGTAGACTATACATAAAATTATACGTCAACAGTTCTTATTTTTTTTTAATCTAATACAACTAAATGAAAAGCTTCATGCAGTTTGGTTTAAGAATACCAAATTATATTACAAATGCCAGTGGTAAGTAATCTCATCCCTAATTTGAAAGTAACATTGAAGTATAATTAATTAAAATAAAAGCCACTTAATAATTTATTTAGTCCAGGACTTTGTAAAAATATGTTTATATGTTTTAACATAATTATATTTAAAATAGTCAAACTAGTAATTTATCAACTAACCTTCCTAGAGGTATCAATAACTCTAATGCAGCACAGACACCAGACATGACTCATGTCTGAGATTAAAGTCTTGTCTGTGAACGAGCCAAGTGTTCTATAATCCGTTTAGTTATGGATACTCTCAATTTAGTATATAAGTATTACTACATGAACGAACTATGCACATTATAATTATAACAAGATTAAGTAAAGTTTTGGTAAATGTAAGCCTTTCCATGTAAAGGTGTTTAAAGTAATACAGCTTTCGAATATTAGTGATTTAAGTCTCAATGAAATGCAAATATGAAAGGTTAAAGAAACATACACATATGGGTAAGAGTAATATTAAAGTAAAAACAAGGTTTCAAGGAAGTGTTATACACTAATTTGTATAGTAATTTGGACATTATAATTTAAGTGTCATTTAGATTATAATTGCTATTTTTACTTTATATATAAATTATAATTTCAGTGTATATGTTATTTATATATAACCTTATACTATTACCTTGGGTAGCACAATAAGATTTTAATATTCAAGAGACATTACACTGATACAAACACATTATAGGACAGACAACTCCATATTGACCTAGCAATGGTTCTTGTAATTGAACTGAAGTTCTAATCTAAAATGAACGTTATGTCATGTTATTAAGGACTTATTATTATTAATTTGGGTAACGTTATTATTAATTTGGGTAAGGTTGATACTTTAGTAAATATTTAAAAGTCACTGAGAACAAATGAAATGAAATAATTTATATGTTGCTTATTATTATTTTATTTTTTAATATACTCATTATAAAAAAACACATTATGCTTATTATAATGATGACATATAATATAAACAAATAAATCTATCAAATCAACACTATCTCTGGATTACTATAGTTTTATTACAATATTTTTGATGCTGGGATATTGGTTTTAATTTGTTTCATATTGAACTTCTTTATACCATCTTTATGTTAATACGTTCAGGGTCTAATAATATTTAAGTATAAAGTCGGTTAGCAATTTTAATTCTATAATTTCTACTTCTTCTTGTCTATTGGTACTTCTTCAGAACTTGACGTTTATTAAAGAATATCTAAAATATTGTTGAGACCAGCTGGTATTAATATTAGTTTTTGCTGGGACCAATTCTGAGTTCAATCGAAGTAACGTAAAAGAATATTAGTTAGCAAGGCGATAGAAATGTTACTTGGAAAATAATTTTGTATTTTTGTAATAAGAAATTGGTCATAAGTTACTTATTGCAAGTTTTTATGCAATTAAAAGCTCGCTAATCCAAAATAATCTAGTCTATAAATAGCATTTCAACATCTACTAATCTTATTATAAATTATTATTTATTTATTTATTTATTTATTTATTTATTTATTTATTTATTTATTTATTTATTTATTTTCTTTGGTAATCCAACAGTGTTACAAAATTATAAATCTAAACAATATTTGCTTATGACTAAGACCAACAAGGATTACACTATTATGATTTACATAATAAAAAACTAAAAAGTTAACATACTAAAAGCGCTTCACTTGAATATACATAAATTAGTTTAAAAAAAAAAATGTGTTTAGTATGTCTGTGCGTTTGTGTGTATCTATGTGTGTGTGTGTGTGTGGCTATGTATGTTGTGTGTTTTTGTTGTACGTATTATAATGTGTATAATGAAATATACAAGTATCAAGTAAAATATATTAGTATTATGTAGGAATTTTTAAGTGTCTATTCTTTTTATTGCATTTTTAAAAGCTACTTTGTTCATATTAAAAAGATCAAGTTCGGAATATAAGTCATTGTAACAACAAGAAATACGATTCATAACACAATTTTGGCCATAATTAGTGTTTACACGACGGGGAGCAAATAGTTTTGTATTTCGAGTTCGCTTCTTTGGTACTCTGAAGTAGAGAGCACCTAAAAATTCATTACAATCAATTTTATTAGACAGTAGAGAAAATAACATCATCATTTCAAAATGTTTACGCCTTATCTCTAATGTGTCGATGTGATAATACTTACATGCTTCTAGATAGTTATTAAATAATTTATGGTCCTTATAATTTAAGAATTTTATAAATTTCTTCTGGATGTTTTCTATTTTATCTATATATATGTCGTATTGCGGTGACCAAACTACACACGCGTATTCTAATAAACTGCGAACATAGGAGAAATAAAGAATCTTAATACAATTAATATCTTGAAATGATTCGCATGCACGCTTAATATAACCCAGCTGTATGTATGCCTTATCCGTGATTAATTGTATATGCTCATTCAATATTAATTTTGAATCAAGCTGAATGCCGAGATCTCGAACAGTGGAAACTTTTTGGATTGCCATGTCATTCACCTTGTATGTATAGTCTATTTTATTTATTTTACGAGAAAACGTTATTTTTTCACATTTTGAATTATTTATATTAATTCTATTATTTTTATAGTAAATTGTTAGGTTCTTCACATCATGTTGCATTTTATGACAATCTTCAAGTGATGTTATTGGTAAAAAGATTTTTGTGTCGTCAGCAAACATTAAAAATTTTGCATATTTAAAAGCAGTACGTATATCATATACGTAGACGTTGTATAGTAAGGGGCCCAGTATGGAACCCTGGGGGACTCCGGATGTTATGAAAACATAATGACTACGAGCTCTTCCCAAAACAACAGCTTGTCTTCTCCTTACCACGTATGAGTAGAACCACCTATGAAGATCGCCACGAATACCGAGAGCATTATACTTATATATATTTTCACGAAGTCCAAGTTTCCTAAATAATTCTTCTAACTTTTAGACGAAGATGAAAATTATCTTTTTTAGAAGTTATTTAAGATAAGTTTCGATTTTGTAATGTATTGTAAGAAAATAATGCCTTAATCATGAAATTTAATTTTTTGAATTTTTATAACAATTACGTTATTATTATTATAAAACAATTAAGTACATAACGACTTAGAAGATCTTTAAACCTTCCTTCAGACTTCTTTGTACCACACTTGTATCAGGTATTTATATCCTTAGACAAACAGTAGTCGTGTACATACGTAGTAACTGATGTCAATGATCATTTTGAGGATGTATCGTGGGGCCCACTGACCCTTTTATACACGGACCGAGTAATTAAGTATCTTCTTAGTACATACTAAAACAGTTAGTACAGTTAATACTAAAATATTTAGTAGGACAAGTGACATATATCTAATTAATTTAATTTTAACTATGCAAGAACAAATAATTTGTAAAGAATCGCATTTTTACTCAATGTTAAAATTTCTTCATTAGATGGCGCTTTTTGAAATATAAGTATAAGTATGTTTTAAAAGCTATTAAGAGATGGCGCTGTTCTTTGACTGAATCACGGTATCAAAATGTCAATACAAAATCATATATGTCATTAGGTTTTGAACTGAGGTCGTGCCTCAATCTATTGAGTAGGGTAATTATTGGGCCTCGGTAACTCTCGGCTATGTCCTCTTAGGGCGAATGTATTTTTGAAGGGTACAGGTCGTCCCTTCGAGTCGTGGGCCTACTTTGCACACGATTCGGGTGAAGCGATCTATCCTAATTAGTTCTTAAACGTAGGTATCACTTATCTTGTAGACTATACCGAGGGCGAGACATTATTCATGTACATTTTATTATTTGCCTCATATAGGATGTATATACTTAACTTACTTGAATTTAGTTTTGACTTAATAGAGTTAATAGTTTATGTATTGATAAGTAAATGATAAATTTCGAATTCGCTATAAAAATAAGTAGAAAGGCCTTATTTATCCGTCAGTACCGCACTTCTACTACCTTTGAAGTCGTTACTCTTGGAGCTGGGAACTAATGAAAATTTTAGTTCAGTGAGCCTGAAATATATGTACTTATAAACGAAAAAAAAAACAGTTATTTTTATAAATGTCGCTGTTAACATAAACATTATTGAAACCAGATTGTAAGTTTAGTAAAGAAAATTCGACGTAATATAAATTACATACTAGATTACCTTTTAATACATTATTACTAATATAATAAATTTTATTGTCGATGTTCAAACGTATATTCACTATTTTACTACACTAATATATATGTAGGTATTTTAAATGTAATAATATTTTATTGTGTATCCTTAATTAATATATTTCTTTTTGTCGTAATGAAAATTTGTTACCAAAAAATGTATGTCCATATTAATTAAAAAGAACCGACCTCCGCTGGGAATGTATTGTAATTTCATCTGCAAAGCATACGTACAAAGGGTTTTATCATAAAATATTCTTTGATCATTATCTGTATGAAATTATGATAGGTTCGAACCTACAACATCTTGAATAACATCAAATAGCTCTACAAACTGAACTATGATGTCATTAGATGATTTTAAAATACACGAAGTCAGTAGTTGTCTTTGTCAAGCCTAGTAGGTTTGTATATAATAATTCTCCTGGAATATTCAATATTAAAGGTGAATAGATATCGAAATCGCTTCTGAAATAACTTCGTAAACCGAGGCCATTAATGATTCTTTAATCGGTGTCAAAGTTATTAAGTTTCAACAAAGATGTTGTTTTGTTAAGCTTGATTACCAATTTACCGTTATTTAAAACTTTACAACCAAGTTTGAGAATCAAATCAACCATATTAGCTATACTTTAGATCTTTTTTTTGTAATACAAATAACTTTTCTCAGGTTAACTGACAAACTAACATCAATTCAGTTGAGTTAACCATTTAAGTGACAACGTGTGATTATGTGTGTTATGAAAAACTTAATTTCTCTTTAAATAGAACGTCATTTAAGTATTATATAATTTTTTTAGGAATTAATACAATAATATTCAACGTAGTAATCTTATAGACATTGAATATCAGTATAAAATATCGTCATTTAATTCATATAAGAAATGATTTTTAATATCGTCACAACTTGTCCTAAATTAAGATTTTTTATCCTTCATGACAAAGTTATAAAATAAAGTATATACTTTAAAAAAAAAGCATAATATTTGTTTCGTATAGAAAACTGAATAAATAATATGTTTAAAATTAAGTACCTACGGAAATTAACCACAGATGAAACAATGTTAATCTTAATCATGTCTTCTGTCTGTTCTTAAACATACTAAGTCAAATGTAACGCTGAAGTTGTTTCGTGCTTCAGTGAGTCAGGAAGTGCATTTGTAGATTTTTTGTAAAATCTGTCCAATATGTAAATTGTGTTTTAAAGAGAGAACATAAAACATTGAAACTTTACCTTCACTATAAGAATAATGAAAATGATAGCTTGATGAATACGGATCTTAATCATAATTTTATAAAGTTGGATTTGTTCTCCGCTTATCTACTTATTGGTAAAATTAAATGTAACAATGGTAATATTAAAAAATGTATGAACACTAGAAAATAATTTTTAACGAGGCACAAGCAACATAGACATTTAAATTAATATACCTTAAAAATTTTTCAAATTTTTCTTACGTTGGTAGTTAGTGTATTATGGTAGCTTAGTCTGAAGTGACATCAAAACCACGAGTGCCTTATTACTAAGTAAAATAAAATCTACTATATTTGTCTGTTCTTAAGGACGTGAATGACACTGACACTGACTGCTTTAGGACGTGAAAGACACTGACAAGAGTACTTTCTGAAAAATATGTACTCGTATTATTATTTATTATATGTTATTTATATGAAAGAGCTAGGCGTCCCGTTTCATTTTAATTAGTATATCATTTCATGAGCTTGCTTTTATAATAGATGTTACTATAAATATATGTCATGACGTTAATATATGTATACATTTACTTAAGAACATATCTAAAATGACTTAATATTGTTATGTTATGAACATGAGAATTAAATTTAAAACCTGCAGCTAATTTGTCAATACAAAGTAAGCAAAGCATATTAAATCGCTGTCAACAGCTAGTTTTATATTAATATTATTATTATAGATCCATAAGTTTCAATCTGATATTTTTCTTAATATAAATAAATAAACAGAAATGTAAATGTTGTGTTACATAATAATAACTCATTTTAAAAGATTAGCTAAAACTACAAGTAGGCTTACCTTTTTGTGTCTTTTTTTTTTTGTTCGTCTAGACGTTTCAAGACAGTGCAGATCGAATTTGAATAAACGCAGCACATTTCTCTGCAATCAGTTATATGATACTGTCATTTTACTTCTGCAACAACGACGCTTGAACGTATGTATTCTCTTGCGCTACTTTTTGTTCGTATGTTTAATGTGTTTGTTCTAGTTTTAATATATTACAATTTAGACAATGTAGTATAATATAGTATTTATTTATTTATTTATTTTTATATTTCATATATCAATACCAATGATCACTTGTGTACGTCAAATGGAAGTGCCAGGAGGGCCTATTTCGACGCCTTACATATCGAAATTAGCTCTTCTGTAGAGTCACTGTCCAACTTATAACTAAAGCAACGAGGGTTCCAAGCGCGCCCTGGTCTGAGAAGAACCACACAACAAACTCAGCCGGGCTTTTTTTTTTGTATTGTGATCACTGTTTCACAAACGTCCATATATAGTAAACAATTTACGAACAACTAGAATCAATCAATCAATCAATCAATTCAAAAAGTAAAGTACAGTAGTTTGCTAGTTTAGTAATTTATTTATTATTATCATACTAACCAAATTAAAATATTAATATAAACAAACTATGATTCTGTTTTTACTTTCGACAGTTACTTTTTAATTTATTTAGACACAAATATCTATCTTTTTATGATACTTAATATATACTTTTTTGGTTGGTAAATATATAAATAAAAGGTTTAGCTAAAACTAACATTAAAAAATAACCAGTAAATGGGGTTATAAATTCCAGACTTTATTTAATATTTGAATATTTCCCTAAATAAGGATGGTAGTGCCGAGTAAGCTTTAAGATTGACTTCACATAGAGCTCTTTGATTACTCAATAACACTCGGCTCACTTGACGCCTAAAACAAATTATGATACTTGGTATTCAGTTGCAATAAAACATTAAACAATATACTAGGAGCGCGAACCAGACCTCATTTTTGACTCGCGGCGCTCACAAAATCTCGGTATGTGTAGCATATTGAACGCATCGAGAAGCAATGAGCACCGAAGTTTCATTTTCAAAACGTCAATGCATTCGGTCCTCAACTATTTCTTTTTATTAAAAGCTAAAGTTTCGCGCGAAAAATGTTTCCCATTGAAGGCTATGGAATTTTATTTTTTTTTTTCCCAAGTTTTCTTCAACGACATCATATATTTTTTTTTTTTTTAAATCACCGCCAAATTTATGTCTTATCAGTGTGCAAATTTGTTTTAAAATTTCGAATATACCGTTTTTGATAGATACTTGCACAAAGGATGCAGAAAAGTCTCTTATAGCTTCGCTGAATAAACAGTATGTTAGTATATAATAATAAAATAAGTAAATTAATATATAAGATAATTATGACTATAGATATAATTGAGTTAAATCATGTGATATTTAAAAGTAATAAATAGGTAAGTTTGATTAAAATAAGTATAAATATATTGCTAGAATCATATAAGCCGGGTGTTAATGAAACTAACTCGGTATCTGATTTCGGTAAAGATCAGTCAATCAGATGAGAAAAAAGCTTTGAATTTTAATCTAATTTTATAACTGGAGTTAGTACTTAAAAAAACATTGAATTATGATTTTATTTTGTAAGAGTGATTTAGTATATTTTATTCTACTCCATTAAAAGTTATATAATAAAGTTTAAAAGTCAGATACTATAAAAGTAAGAAGTAGTTAGAAGTTGATGCCAAATACAACTATCGTATGTTATTAGAAACTGTAGATATAGAATATAGTATTAATATATATAATACTATTAGACGTATACATACTTTGTCATTTCTAGCGCCATAAAAGGATTATCATTAATAGTTGTATTTTTTCTAGAACTGATTTTGTCTTGTTCTTATAACTCTTCAATAAGAACAACTTCTTGTTTAATTCATTATGAATGCACGAAAGAATTTTAATCTCTACCAATGATTTAATATGAACACTTTTAAGTCAATATATGAAATAAAAATTAATAAAAGGCTTTAACAATTATTCATAATACTATTAACTAAATAAGTTTTGAGGAATTCGTTGCATTGAAATAATAGTTTTTTTTATTACCATATAAATATGTTGAAATATATGTTGATGTAATTCGTATTTGGCCCTTGTGTTATATATTTAACAGCACTTTGATAACATGTTATCTATGGATAAGGATATATACAAATAAACATGTATATATATGTGTATATTGAAAGGGAATGAATGCCGAATTATAATTTAAGTTTTATATTTGTGTCTGTATTTGTAGAGAACTTTTATAAGTATAATATTATTTCAATATGAGGTTGATGTGAAATAAATATATATTTTTTTATAGTTCAATTTAAATGAACAAACAAAAAATGTAATGATGACTTCGTAAGTGACATACTTAGCTTTGTATAAAACTGATAGATTAAATATAAGGAATTTACGTGGACAGTTGCAATTATTAGTAAACATAGAGAATAGGGTTCAATGTTGTCTCAGATTGTATAAACTTATACAAACTGGTAATGTTTCTTCAACAAAGTTTCTGGTGCTACAAACTAATGAAAACTGTAGTTAAATATGAACTTTGTATTACATTAAGAAATAAGATATGACGTTAATGTATATTTTACAACGAATTATTTTATTATCGTGCAATAATATGTTAATATTTAATTATATTGAAAAAATTTGTTTTCTTTTATATATTTAATACCTCTTTATTAAAAATAACAAAATTAAGATGAAATAAAAATAAGAAATTTAAGAAAAATTAAAAGATATTAAGTAATCTCTTACTTAATGTTTTTAAAATTAAGTTAATAATTCAAGTTTTATATTTTATCTGTAAAATAATTTCTACTGAAAATATTGTTTAAGTGTAAGTGATATGAAAACATAAAGTTTTTACCTTTATAAATTAATTAAATTAAGTTAAGGATTAATTAGAGTTTTGGAATTGTCTTAGTTATAAATATTTAATTTTGTAATTACTTCTGCAACACAAGAGTACCATAAATAATAATAAGTTAGAAACGTCCTGAAATACTAATAATATAATAATTTATTAAAAAGGGTTCTATTTAACCTCATCAAGGTATTTTAATTTATATCCCCACCTTTTACACGACTTCAAAAGCCTTTGAACTTTTAAAAACTTTTGTTTTTCTTTCAGTGTAATTCTTTATTTTCAGTGTATTTCTTTAGCAAGTAATAAACCTAGATAATAGCTTTATTTTTTCCTTTTTCAGAGGTAATTATTTTATTGGCATTATTTCTTTTTTACTTTACTTCTGTGTATATTTCTTTATTTTCTATAAACCTCTAATAATTGTCTGATAATATCATTAGAAACTTTGTAAAGTTGAAAATAATAAAGTTAAAGAAAGAATAGAGTTAAATGCTGTTTGATTTTTTATTGACCATAAGCACTTCAATAAATAAAAGATTATATTAAATTAAATATTTATTGAGTACATATTAAAAAAGTATTATAACCCAAGAATAAAATTGAATAAAATTAAAACTTATATTTTTTTTGTTAACCATAACAATAATGTATCTATGTAAATTATTGGCACTTTTGGTACTAGGTCGCTCAGGGACATTTGTAAATATAAATGCTAATGAGTTTTCGTTTCTGAGACATGGTCTCTTTATTTCACAAAGGTGTCAAAGCAACGGTTGAAAAAAGCTATGAAAATAAGAGAAAACTGTCCAGGTCCTTTCATTGGTCCTATTGATACTTTGGTTGTATTTATTATTTTCAGTTATTAATAAGTTACGGGATGACCTCGCCTCCTTTGATAGCGAATGGTGGGAGGCAGCGAGAGATAGGGTCGTCTGGAAATGTTTGGGGGAGACCTTTACCCAGCAGTGGGACGATACAAGTTAAAAAAAAAATAAGTTACTAACTAGGTCTATTCATAATATTATTTATTAAGAGGAAAAGGTTTTTTTTTATGCTCTTATTTTTAATATGGTAGGATTCATTTGAAAATTTCACGCTGAGTAAGGCTATATATAGATTGTCTAGCACGACGCTACTCTCTTAGTACCCTAATAATATACAAAATTATTCTGCAAATTGATCCGCGGGAACTGTTAACTTTTAAGCCGGTGTTATATAATAGCACATTTTATCGCTTTTGACATTTGCAACGAGAAATATAATTTTATTTAAATATCTGTCTAGAACTCGACAAGAAAACCTTGTTTCCAGAATAATGCAATTTAGTTTCGTATTCAGTACACTGACTTCAAGAAGATTCAATTAAAAAGTAGTTTCGTTTATAGGTCAGTCTTACAATAGAATTTAAACTACAATTTTTGTTCTAACAATAAATTCTTAAAATTGAAATAATTGAAATATATATATACTAACAAAATTACGAACATCTTCGAAAACGTTGCATGAAGTTGAGCTTTTAAAAACAGTCAAATTCATCAAACATGTGTCATGTTTCTAACAGATTTTATTTAATTTAACGTATTTTATAGTTTGTTCTTGTTATCGTTCTAAGCGAAAATAGACAGAAATATATTACTAACATTGTCACTTTAAAAATATATTATTTTAATAATAAAGTGGAATTTATAAAAAGAAGTAATGTAAGTAAAAATAAATCATCTATAATTAAAAATAAAAATTAATAATTAAACAATGTTTTCAAATCATTAATATATTCTTTTTTTAATGTATAATCAGTGTTATAAAACTGAAATGCAAAGAAAGAGAGGCTACATTCTTTGTCTCAACTTTCATTCCGTGACAATGACAAAATTATTGTGTCAATTATCATTTGAACTGTCATACTGTTCATTCAATATTGGCCTTTGTCATGTTCGTCTGTTTTGGTATAATATAGTGTATAGCTATTTTGAACTTTAAATATGGTCATCGACTTTTGAAGCTGACGGTACTTATTTTTATTGAAAATTTTTTATTATTATTGTTATATATTAAAGATTTCTTACAGTAGTAACAAGTCTTTATTATGAAAATGTATTATTACTAAATAATATATTCCAATATTATATCTTTAAATATGAAATGTTATAATTTCATTTTGAGATGATCACGATTTAGATTATGAATTTATTACACATTGTAAGCTTATTATATTATATTCTCTTTACATTTATGTTAAGAAAATTTCAAGTATAAAATTGTAATAATTAATGAGAAAGCGGCCACTACTAGCTATTATTATTTATTATTAAATCACGAGAAAACTTGGGGGTAGTTTTAGATATTTTATACAGAAAGTTTATCAACTTCTGACTAAATATTCATAAAGTCTTAGTCTAAGAACAAAAATATTTTATTGAATTCAAAATCACTTATTTGTAAAACTCATTAATATTCTACTAATTTACGAATTTAATGTACGATTCAGTATTTTAATATATGCCATATTGTGAGACAAGTATATTACATTTATTTTGCTTTCAGTTTAAATTAATTTTAGAACTAAATAAGTCTGTTATTAACACAAAAGCTCTGCGGTACTACTGTTTATCCTCAAGAGCTAACTCGTGCAGGTTTACCTCTGGTTTTATAATACAGTCGACTTAACATTGCTCAAACGACTAACATCATGACGGAGTCCGGACACCAGCAGGGATTACGGAAAGGATAAATGTCGATAAGGAAAAAGTAAGGCTTGTTAAACAGACATTATTTATAATTTAGAAAAATACAATAAAAATTATTATGTTTTTAATAAAACTACTTTTCGGATATAACTGGCGTTTATTAATACATTTTTTTATATTTAACCCGACGTTTCGGATGCTTTGCAGCAAACGTGTTCGCGGTAAGACGAGATGATGGTGCGAAACGTCGGGTTAAATATAAAAATGTAATAATAAACGCGAGTTATATCCGAAAAATAGTTTTATTGAAATTTGTAGTACTCGTGTAAATCTTAGAAAACATTATCATGTTTTATTTAAGTTTATATAGTTCTATTTTTTAGACATACAGTTGATTTACCACAAACATTATATTTAAAACTGTTATACAGAATAGTAACTTTAAATACTTGTACAAATAGGAATCTATCGAGAATGCTATACGAGTATTCTTGAGAGGTAATAACACTCGCAGAGATGTCTAGGAGATTAGCTCAGTGAAGTAAAGCCCTGTCGAGTAAACGTTGCTTGTCACTTTAAATACTAATACTGAAATACAAATATTGTGGAATATCAGGGAATATTAAGTATTAAAATGGCTACAACTTGATATAAAATAGTTTTCCTTAGCTTATTTTCAATGCTTTATTGTGTTCATAAAAAATTATGTACATTTTTAAATTTAAATCAATTGTTACACAATAGCTTTGGATTAATGAAAATCCATTAAAGTATAGTGTCAAAATGAAGTAACGGGTTTAATATGTCGCTTTAAACACATGATATTATATAATTCGTGGTTATATTATATTGTTGCGTTGTTATACAGTTGTTGTTAAAAATCAAGCCTGTAAAATGAGCAACGAGGTAAATAAGTAGTCAGTTTAGAATAGAATACTGTTTAAGTATGAAACTTTTAACTGTAAAATATATAAAGTTATGTAATAAATGTTTAAGATATACAATATGAAAGCTTGAATTCAAACTAAAAGTTTTTAACTCAATGTAACGCATATAAATATAGAATATACTTAAAACAGCTCTAGATATTCCTACGATATGGCTTTCCACATTCTACTTCAATATTGTTTTTTTTTTTTCAAATAAGTAACTATAGATTTTTAAACCAATAACCAAAAACTCACTGCCACTATATTTTTGTCAATAGATGTAGTGGCTTGTTTCATGAAAACTGCTCAGTATTTTGGTGATATTAATTTAAATATTGCTAGCATTAATAGAAGTTATTCAGAATAATAATATTTAAACAACTTTTATATTTTAAGTATATTTGTTTTCTACCTGATCTCCTAAAAATCTATACATTCAGTTTATCGTTTCTCTAAACCATCAAAAGTCTTACAAATAATCTATTTGCTTTTTCAAAGATACTTCATTTTTAAGGGTTCGTTGAATGCTGCTGCTGTGCCGGAGACCACACTTAAATGTCTGACGATCAAGTTTCAGTCTGCCTACATTTTAACTTCAACAGTTAATGCTACATGTTATTTATGAACCTTCACAAAATAAAAATATAAAAACAAATTCCTCCTTCACTTAATAGTAAATTAAAAGTTTTACATATCTTGCATTCATTCTGCTTTTAAGTCAAGCCATATTAAATAACTTTTATTTACTTTCTTTCAAAACAAATTCCTTATTAGTTTTTTAAATTAAAAAACTTCATGAATGAAAAATTTTACACATCTTAATTATAAATTAAATATTAAAATGAACATAATATTAATAACAAACCCCGACTAGGTTTGAGTTATGTAGAATTTATCTCTACTAGTTATATCAGTACAACCGCTATGTCATCCAACTGTAGTGAAATCTAAGTATTGAATAGATATGTATTTTAAAAAAATCTATACCACAAAAGCCATAGTATGAATACATGATAGTATTTAATATTTTCCAAAGTCGCATATGTTAATTTTAAAAACATCCTAAATTTTTTTACTTCACAAACTTTTTCATGTTAATATTAAATACTGGACTCTTTAAATATTTAGCGAGGACTTTGTCTCTTGAGACGATGGGCGTAGAACGGCTAATGCATAAATGTATGTCATGTTATAATGAACCGGAAATATGTAAATAAATAATTGGCATATTTATTATTATATGATATGATATAATTATTAGATTTTATATTCATAAAAACAAGTTACGTTTGTATTGAAGTGACAAATTCATTGTTATGTTCGTTTCTAGTGATCAAGTATTCGATTAAAGCATATAGCTTCATATGATTTAAGCAGCTTTTCCATGAAAGTTCGTTCTAAAAAGACAGAGCCGAGAATTACAAAGGCTTTATAATTTCCTTAATAAATTCAGTCACGGCGACTCTTGAACGTAAAATGAAGAACATAATTTTGAGGAAACAGAATGGCACTATCAAGAACTAAGTCAGCGTCATATTATGCAAAATTTTAAACATTTATATACAATAAAGACCACTTTATGCTTGAACACAATCAAAAAGCAACCACCAGTGAACTTCAGCGTCGGGAATTATTGTCAACAGCATCTGAGTCGCGACCATTTAACGACATCTGAATTCTGTATTGTCCTTGAATGCTTTAATTTTACTTGCTGCTTTTATAAATTATTTTTTGTAAGTTTATTCTTTTTATTTATTTATTGAAATTAATTAAAATAACTTTACTTATGACTAAATCGAAAAAATAGTAAAATAGTAAAGACTTATTGATATCAATATTGTCGTAAATGATAACTAAAAGTTATTTGAAACCTTGACTCGTAATGCTCTTACTGCAATTTATCTGAAACATATAATTGGTACATCAACAAAATATTACGTTACATAGGATACGAGATGTTGAACATAAAATTATCATATTATAGGTACAATCAGTTTTTATATAACATATGTTATTTGAAATATCCTATTGCATAAATATAAAATCAGACTTCTCTGACGAGAATCCATTTTCTTCATATTTTCTTTTTTATAATTATTATTCTTCTTTATTCTGACATTTACAAACAAAACAAAAAGCAAACAAAACAAAAAGTTTTATCGACATTTCGAAAACATTTTATTGAGGTATTTTAAAGTACACTTGTCATACTTAGACAATTGGTTTTTTATCATTAAGATTTCTTAAGAAAATTAATATTTATACATAAGTTAATGTAGAATACATATGTACTTTAAAATATTTTGGTTTGATTCCTGAAATAATAAACATCCTTAATATTAAAAAACAATGTTTATAGACAAAATAGAAAGCAATGTTAAAAAAAAATTGTTTTATAATAAAACACTCATAGCTTAATGACATAACTCCTTCTTAAATATACTTACATTTACTTAGCTATTTTGTATATGTAAGACAAAAGTTCTACCCAACTATGGCGCATTACTTTCTAGCTCCATAAACTTAGAAGAATTTAGGAAACATTTCTAGTTTGCAGGAGTTTGTACAATCAAGACTACATTCAGACACTATTTACTTACATTGTGACTTTGCACTTGACTTCTCTATAATAAAGTATAGTTTTTATGTACAGAAATAAATAACATGGGGTCTATATCATCGAATAAAGTTATAGTTATAACTTATTTAAAGAAAAAGTTTTTTTTCTTACTTTGTTCAATACGATTTATAAGATATTCTAATATAACTAAAAATCGTATTGATCTAAACAGATACAATCTTAATAAATGCTAGCAGTGCTTTTATATAATATGAGTAAAAACACAATAAACACATTTAATTATGTCATATAATATTATTTTAATAAGAAAGAAAATTAACCTCTTATATTATAAATTAGAAGACTTTCTAGGAAATCTTACAAAAGTTTTATAATAAATCAAAACCTTTCAAAGTTACTAACTGTTAGTAAAATTCATGTTTTTATAAAATTATATAAACATGCTCAGCCATATTAAGTTTATTTATTTATTTTTTATTTTTTATGTTATTAATTTATTTAATTATTAATTAATTTATTTGACTGATTATGTTTAATCCAACTTATATTTCATGGAGTTTTGTTTTATTTCAGTTTAAATTAAAATATCTTTAAAAAGCAACAATGAGTTGAACTAACCTGTTGAGTGAACTCGCTAACTTATATAATAATGTGGTGTACGTTAAGTTCAAGTTCAAGTTAATACTAAGAGGATTAACTACTTACCACATCCAAGTTGCGAAAGTTCATCAAACTGAAACAACACCCGGTAACTAGAAACACTGACTAGAAACAATTTTTTGATAAACAATGTCTAACTTAGTTTGTAAATTTGACACATTCGATAGATTTTACATTACATATGCAATGACAACAGCTGCTACATCTTGAACGTGATGTCGTAGAGAACATAATACTAAATAATAAATAACATTGTCTCACAGAACAGAGCTGATATAATTATTATTGTATCTGCATTTCGTACAATGAGTCTCAATTGCTTCTATTTTTATTATATATTTTTGTTTTTTTTAGGTTTTAATTTTGAATAGGTCATAGTATGCTTGTACACAACCACAAAAGGACTACCAGTGAATATTAGTGTTAGAAATTATTCTCAGAGTCGTGACCATTTCATAGCGTCTGACTTTTTTATCTCTCTTCTCTTTTGATTAAGGATATTGAGAACACATTTGACTTAAAAACAATATTCAAACAAAGATATAAATGTTATGAAAATTGTAGGTACTAGTTAATAGAAAGTAATAATTTCTTAAAATAAAATTCAATAAAAAGTAATCTACTGAATAAACTTTTATTTTAACGTAGCATTATTTTATTAGCGTTATAATGTACTGAATATAAACGTACAGGTAAAATTATAATAGTTTTCAAACTTCCATAAGTCAAAGCGAATTTGTGCCTCGAAGAATCTCATTTATCAAAAACTAAAATGACAAAGTTTCCCCATTTTGTGTTTTAATTTCACCCCATACATGATTTACAGGACTTCTTATATCCCTTAGGCTGAATGCTTTTACAAATTACTTTCATGTTAGAAACATTCTAGCAATTTACATAATACTGTACCACTGATTTAAAGTGTTTAGTTAAATTTTATATAAAGGTAATTGGTATTTATTTTTGAAGCCGTGTTAATTGTTTTAAATGTCCAACGAGTACGAATAGGTCAGTTAAAGACATGAAAAAGATTATATTTCACATATTAGATATAGAAAGTCTTTTTATTTTATATAAAAGAAATTCAAAACAATTATTTTTATTAGCAACTGTACCAATTGTTATATATATCGTCATGAATCCTTTAAAAATAAAACATCGAAACGCAATAAAATTATTTTCTTTATCGCCGTTTCTTTGTCAAAATCTAGAAAATCATAAATTAATGAACCAATTTCATAGTAAATTAATATTTTTCTATATTTTTCAAGTACACTTTTTTATTTTTATAATAAAAAAAGATTCCGGATTTGTCTAAAATTAATTAAAAAGCTGGACTTAAAAAGATCCAGAAATTAAATTGAAAAGTTACTTTGCAGACATTTGTGTTAATTTTAATCAACGCCATTGATTATTCCGGGTCATATTAGCATCTAAATATGTTATATATTTACATCGGTACAACATTTAACGAATACTGTCTAAACTGTAAACTGTAAAAGTAAAATGATTATCACAAACACGCGTTACACGGTCCTATTTTAAATTAACTTACTGTAAATTACTAATGACGAAAATACTTTGGTATTCTACAATCTATAGGACATTTAAATACAGTTAAAGGATTTAATTTAATATTTTATAAAATTCGACAGTATAAGAGGAGTAAATAAATAATAAATCATATTTCTTGCATAAATGCCCCCAATCCTTTAATTTTAAATTTAAATAAAAATTACATATATAATAATTAATTATAGTTATAAAATGTAAGTAAATTGAATATTTACGGTATATAATTACATAATTACATCATTCCAGCCACGGCGCTCATCGCTCCCACATATTTACATATTATTGTACGTTCTGTAGAAAATTACATTTTTAAAAAGAAGGTACAACCTTTTATTTTTAGGAATTCAAGTTCACCTTCTTTGTAATTATTACGTAGGTGATTGACCTGTACAGTATTATATATTCCAAAGTATGGAGAATTAATAATAATAAAAAAGCCCTTTATTCAGTAACATTTTTAACCTTAATTCTAATATAATAAATAAATATATAACTTATTTTCTATAAAATGTCTCTCAGTTCAGCGTGTCTATCAACAAAGGCCTTCTCCAACGATTTCCATTGTTTCCTGTCAATTTAACTTCGTCGTCCCACCTTAGGTACTGTCTACCCCACCTTCTTTTTCCGTCTCTTGGATACCATTCCGTAACGAGTTTGCGCCACTTTTCCCTTTTATCACGTAAAAAATAGTCTGCCCATTTCCACTTGAGTTGGTCGATTTTTGTGAGTATGTCGGTGAGATTAGTCTTATCTCTTAGGTCTGTTTTTCTGATCTTTTCCAAGCGTTTGTAGCCGGTCATACTCTTTTCCATCGCTCCCTGTGTTATGGCAAGTTTTTCTATTAAAACTTTTGTGAGGGTTCAGGTATTATTACGTAGGTGATCGACCTGTGCAGTATTATATATATATACTGAAAAGTATGGCGAATTAGTTTTTTAAAAATTAAAATATATAATGGATGGTACGAACTGTATCGATTACTGCTAACTGTTCAGAAGTCTAGTCAAAATTGGTTCGTAAATTTCTTTAACTCTACTAATAGTTAAAAGGTCTTCTAGACTCTCCTAAATTTATGTATTAAGATTTTTTATTATTTAAGCAAGAATTTCAAAGGTTTTTAGTAGCGGTGTTTACAAAGGCGTCACTCGGAACAAAGTTCAGTCTATATTTGCATCCGACCAGGAAACAGGAGAGTCATTCTTCGAATAGTTGCTATATTCCTTTTAAAGCTCACTCTTCTTGGTATGGGTCCTATCTTTTCCAAGCCAATTGTCACTTATTGTTCTATAGATTAGTGCGTTTAAACGAACAAAACTTAAACTTCAATTTAATAACTTAAGGGTTAACTAATACCGTCATAAGTAAACTTCAAAAGAGTTCAGTAATTCCAATAAAAGATGTCAGCTAAAAACTTACAAAAAAGTTCATACTGCTTGTCATCCACCAATTTTAGCCATAAAATATCCCCCTCAGAGAAATATTTAAATTCTTCTGATAACTTTATTCAACTAAACCTAGTTTGTAAAACTGTTGAAACTTTTGAATAATTGACAAGTTGGATTAAAAAAAAGTAAAGTTGTGGTTAAAAGATTAAAACAAACCTAATAAAACAGCTTCTAACCCCGGCTTTATGTAGACGCTGTAAGCTATTTTGTAAGTATCTACTATGAATGTTTTGGTATTTGTATTGTTTATCATCAACAGAATACTTAAAAATACATACTTTTTTTAATGTTGACCAACATTGACCTTTTTACTCTAACTACATAACTAACCGACACACACGTAAGTTCATGACAAGTCAATAAATAGATAAACTGCGCGTCCGTGTGGAGGCCAAGCCGCATGCCGGGCACAGCGGATGTCGCATGAAGCGTTCCCGCACCCTCCGGTGCTGCAAGCGGCAGAGACAGTTCACCGCAGTTTTAGTGGGTGCGAGCCCCACTAACCACGTCAGCGCCCCCGCGGTGGTGTGGTATGCGTACAGGCATTTCTCTGCGAAAAAAAAAAAATAAAAAAAAAATATAAACTTGTTTTATCACAAACCAGAGTACATAAGAGAGCAATCATTTCAAAAGCATTCCAATATAGGAAAAGCTGAATAAAGTACAAATACACCAAAAATTGTCATTATTTGTTTATAATAAATAACATATATTTCTTATTCGTTCAACAAATATTAATAACATAAAAATAAATAAGACCCTAAGCCTTATTATTTTTATTATGTATTACGTTAAGCAATACTAAATTATTAAATAAAGTTAATGTTCAATATTTATAACTAAGATTTATATTTTGTGTTTCTACAGTGAGTTACATTGTTGTCATTATTGTATAAGAATACATTAAAATATGAAATTCTATAAGATATTCAGTACAAAATGATTTTGAGTATGCAATAAGAGTAGAGTATGTAAATGTATTTAGTTTTAATTAAAATATCCATATTTTAATAGAAAATAAATGACAATAAATAGAAACGTTACAAGACATTTATGCAAGATACTTTAATAATATGTTACGTCTGATTTGTATAGAAAACTTTGTTTGATTTATTTTAAAATGAAATTAAATTTGAGGCGATTCTAAAAAAACGACAATGCTAGCTTTATATACTAATGATTACAATTTGTTACAGTTTAATTCTCATACTTCATGTATGTTGAGTTTTATTTACGATAAAAGGATTTTGTTAACTTGATGCCTATTATAACTAGGTCCACGCAAGCAGGTTCAGCCTCGCGACGCAGGGCGCGCGAAACAAAAACATCCTATGTGTTAACTATATGGAACACATTTTATCAATTGTCTCGAAAACTACAATTACGATTCGGCTGATTTCAAATCCAGACCGAGTTTTGCTCATTATGCGCATGTGTGCAAAATTTCGTGCGTGTAGCTCGTAAATTGAAGGAGGAGTAGGGTAAAAAAGAGTTGAAATTTTGGGTAGTAAAGAGCTTCGCTTCGCTCAGCTCAATAAGCGCTACAATACCACATGAATTAGAAATATTTTCCAATGAAACATGTACCATATTTTTTTGTTACAATCTGTCACAATATTATATAGCCTCGTGTAGTTCCTAACTGATTTTTGGGTACATCTTAACTCAATTTTTTTTAATAAAAAACATAACATACAAACTTTTTTTAAACTCCAGATACCGAAAAAAAAAATTATTATTTGAATTTGAAATGTTTGTACGCTAACAAAAGTTCTTTTTTTCAGTATTCACTGTCCGAAAAATCATATTAATTTAAGTAATGATGAAAAAATAAAAATCTTTATAAAGTTGAAAGATTGAAAAGTTGACGACATTAGGACCAACAATTTTTATTCTACCGCATCCTTTATATGTAATTTATAATAAATATCCAAATATTACTTGTAAGGAAATTATATGAAAACATAATAACAGTAAATTATTTCACACAGTATATAAGCAATAATATTTGTAATATTGTGATATAAATAATTTAATATACATCATGCTTATCCTGTTTAGGCCGTTCAAAGAAATTGTAAAAATGAACTCTATAAAGATAATGAGATTTCTCGGCTTACAAGTAAAGTTATCTTGGAAAATGTTTACATTGAGAAAAAATAGTAAGAAAGTAAACAAACATTTTAATATACAAAATTGCTTATAATATGGCTTTGCAGTGAGATACCAATATCAAGGAGTAACATTCAGTATTTGATTTTAGCTGTTAACAACACACGCACACATAAACAAGTAAGCACTATGAACCATGTGAACCATGGAAATAACATATGTTTTATTTCGTGCCGAGAATAATTTTGAACTGATGACTTCTTATGGGTGAGTAAACCGCTTAATAATGCAATACGATACTAAGAGACGCACACCTTTTGTGTTATTTATATAAACTCAATATTACACTTTATATTATTAGTTCAATAGTATTATTATACAATTATTTTAGTGATAAATATTTAGAAAATATATCTAGAATATAATATGTAAGAAATAGTTTAAAATTATTACCAAAGCTAGATGTCTAGATTTTTAAAATTTAAGACGACTCATGCTCAATTTTTATTTTTAATTTTGTCTCAATAATAATAATATAATTACTTACATTTTAATTATTGATTACGGTCACAATTAGATTCAAAATAATTCCAATTCTGGACTTAAATTATATGCAATTATTAAATTATTACTAATTTACAAGAGTAAATATACAGATGAAGTTGTAATTAAAATAATAATAGAAAAAAAATTAACAAACAAAAACTTCGAATATCCTTTCATTAGATCCTTAGATTCTAATTCAATATGCTTATCATTTTTATACTTATTCATTAACATATACTTACACTTAAACTTATATCTATACTTATAGTTATATACACCTATATTAAGATATCTAAAATGTGTTCTTGGTTTTCTTATATAGTGCCACAGCGAAAGATTATAATTTCCTAATATCAAGGTTGCCTGTAAGGAAGCCTTTAGACCATAACATCGCCTATTATATTTACAATAAGTTATTGAAACTGCAATATGTATATATTTGCTGTGATGTACAATAAAGAATATAATAATAATATACTTATTTATTGAAACTCCATGACAGTTGAGTTTCCGTAGTAAAATTTAAAAAAAAAACAAAACAAATCCATACTATTTTAATTACCTTTTACTCTTTAATTAAAATATTTATTACTTGTATGAACTAAATATATTAAAAATTATGAATATATTATTATATAATAATGTATCAATACTGTTTGTACAATATTGAAATGCAAGTCGTATTAACGTTATATTTTATAATATTAATATGTAATTACCAATCAATTGATATATGAATTTGTACATTAAAGCATAGTAATTTATACTATATTTAAGAGAGAGAAATATAATCTATAATAGATTCAAAGTAAATAGGTACAATTAAATATGTAACACATACAAATAGTTCAACTATTTTCGGAGCCAACAAGATTCAACTTCCACTCTGTCAAAGCATCGTAAGTGTTATATACTACAAAAGTTTGTCAGTCTGTAGAATTAACTCTACACACCTTTCACGTTACCATAAAGATTTGATCATCATAGTTTTAAAATATAATAATAAGTTTAGATTTTCACAAGTAGTAAATAGTAAAGAAAAATATACAATTTGAACATTATGTCTAATATATAAGCTGTATTAAATGGTTACAATATTAAAACCGGAATACATTATAGATTAAATTAACACTTGTCATAACACACATTTACTTTATTTTGTATTACATGTTACGTATAAGTCCATATGTTTATTAGTTTACTCAGAAGATGGCGTTAGTAAATTCTTAAATCACGGTAGCGAGTTCACATAAAAATATTACATGTATTTAAATATTATAATTAATAAATTCTCCACACGTTCCGGAAGTTTGGTTTTATTCACTGGATTTCCTGGCTCAGTATACCTTTGGCCAAGGGTCCCCCTACGATTCGGAGCGTTTTTTGAAGGAAAATCCTAAGGCATTGTGATTTGTATAGCATATATATATTGTGGTGAAATCGAAAAATCTATCGTGGTATGTTGTGTAGTGTGTAAAGTGTCACTGGGGCAAGAAGCGTGTGTTCGTCGTGGATCAATCTAGTGGCAGAGGTGTATGCTATTGGCGCGCCACCTAGCGGATTGAACAAGATACTACGAGTGATTTGAAGTTGGTAAAGTGCAAGATAAACTGTGAGTACATTTTCATTACATATAGACAGTGCGCGGCAAGACTTAAAAATTAAAGTATGCATGATCTTGTGAAATTTTAAGTGTAGATTTGGACTAAGAATAATTTGTTAAAAAACGACAAGACGGGGAACCTATGCCCGTTTTTTCAACTAAGTGTTTGTGTTTCCAAAGACTTAGAAAAATTGCACGTCGTTGTGGGACTTATACTATTTAGGAGTTACCAGACACTTAGTAAATTTTGCACTGAGTGTAATTTTGGATAATTCTACATTAGTGGAGATTTAGAACACATCTACATCATATTTAAATTTTCAAGTGGAAAAATATATAATTTAAATATTGGTACAAAGAATAAAACTATTATACAAGATGGAAGGTGATTTCAGAGTTATGTTAGATCTAAAACGTCAGATTGAAAGAGGAAGAAACAATTTTAAAAAGTCACCTAGAGATAGAATTACAGAATCGTACGTTCATGCAAGATTGGAAGGCTTAGAAGATTTAGTCCAGAAATTCACAAATAAACATGAGTCTATAGTATCGGGATACGAGAAGGAAGTTTTGGACAGTATATCAAAAATGACGTATTCAACATCGGTTATGAAACTTATTTATTGTATAAATCAGAGTTAAAGGTTACCCTTACGTCACTTACACCTCCAAAAAGCAATGATTCTGGGTCGTCTAAATTAAATAAGGAGTCGGTCGTCAGATTACCAAAGATTTCTATTCCGGTATTTTACGGTGATTATTTATCGTGGTCTTCCTTTAAAGATTTGTTTGTCTCTTTAGTCCACAATAACCCTTCACTTGATGATGTACAGCGTTTACACTATCTGAAAACCCAAGTAAAAGGCGAGGCAGAACAATTGCTTAAACATATTCCTGTAACGCAATCGAATTATGTAAAATGTTGGAATATGTTACACAATAGGTATGATAATAAACGTTACATGTCTAATTGTATACTAAAACGTCTTTTTGCACAACGTGCTATGAATTGTGAATCCTCTCAAACATTGAAACATCTTCTCGATACCACCTCCGATTGTATTCATGAATTATCAAATTTGGGCCTTGATGTGTCATCATGGGACATTATTATTATATACATTGTCAGCTCGAAGTTGGACGTTGAAACTCGAAAGCAATGGGAACTACACGTAAATAACTCATATGTTGATTTACCTACGTTTGCTCAGTTTAAAGATTTCTTGGAGTCTCGGTTTCGTGCGCTAGAGTTTGTAGAGCCAATAAAAAGTAAACCTAAACCTAATCCTAATTTATCTCAAGCCTTGCACGTCACATCTTATTCCAATTTTTCCTGTCCACACTGTAACGAATCCCATAAATTGTATTCATGTGATAAGTTTGCCAAAGAAGATATAGATCAACGTCAGAATATTCTTAAGTCCCTTAAACTTTGTTTCAATTGCCTTGGTAACGGTCACATAGGAAAATTCTGTCGCGTACTCACCAAATGTCGAATATGTAAAGGAAAGCATCACACTCTTCTTCACGGCAGGTCTAACTCACTTACAGTTGCTGTAACGACTGAAAGGCCAGAAATCCACGATCTTCCGGATTCGTCTTTTGAGATGAATGAGACTAATGTCATTAATAATTTTGTGTCAGGAGAGAATCAGACTTTACTAGCCACCGCAATAGTTAAAGCTGAGTCGAAATATGGATACCCTCAGATATTGAGAGCGTTGCTGGACCAAGGGTCTCAGGCTTCTTTTATATCTGAAGCAGCTGTGCAATTATTACGGCTGAATAAGGTACCAGCGAAGTGCTCTATTTTAGGTTTAGGTGGAGGTCAAAGTGGCTTAACCTCGAAGGCGATGGTTATGGTCAATATTCAGTCACTTTATGAACCTACCTTCAAACTGCAGATAAAGGCATACGTTTTAATGAACGTTACTTCCGTGTTGCCAGAGAAGCAATTTGTCCGGCCTAGTTGGGCGGAACTAGGTCATATTAATCTGGCTGATCCGCAATATAATTTACCCAATAAGATAGATATCTTGTTAGGTTCTGAGGTGTATTGTCGTATCCTGAAAACGGGCTTAGTTAGAAGTCCCAATGGGTTAACAATTGCACAAGATACTCACCTTGGATGGGTATTGTCAGGTTCAGTCAGCGGCTATAATAATAAAGAAAAGTTTTGCCATAATATGTTTTGAACCTTCATATTAAGGTTAAAGAAAATGAGTTTCTAAAGAAGTTCTGGGAACTCGAATCCGAACCCAGTGCCCTCGATACAGAAATTTGGACCCCAGAAGAGCAGTTTTGTGAGAAGCTCTTTAAAGAAACCACTTATAGAGATGACACTGGTCGCTATGTGGTGAAATTACCATTTAATGAAGCTATTGTACCCAACTATGGAGACACTCGAAAGGTTGCGGTCAAAAGATTGATCAGTTTAGAGAATAGGTTGACTAAAAATGAAGAACTAAAACACGATTATTCTCAAGTTTTGCAGGAATATATAGATCTTCAACACATGGAGAAAGTTCCTGTTTCGGAAATTGAAGTTGTTGGAAATGTGTGGGTTCCATATCATGCAGTAGTTCGTAATGATAAAAGTACTACCAAAACTAGGGTAGTATTCAACGCATCTAGTAGATGTACTCCGCAAAGCGTTACATTGAATGAAACCTTATTAGTCGGTCCCACTCTACAATCTGAGTTAAGACACACAATTATGCGTTGGAGGCTTTATCTAGTATGCTTGACGGCTGACATTGTAAAAATGTTTCGACAAGTCAGAGTGGCTAGAGAGCACGTGGACTATCAACGGATTGTGTGGAGGGAAGATCCTAAGGACAAGGTTCAGAACTTTAGGCTTCTCACTGTTACTTTTGGCACGTCATGTGCTCCATATTTAGCAGTTCGGGCTCTTCAACAACTCGCTATAGATGAAGGTGAAAAGTTTCCGATAGCAGCGAGTAGAGTGAAATCAGACTTCTATATGGATGATCTTTTAACTGGTTGTCAATCAAATGCAGAGGCAATTCTAATTTATAATGAAATGAACAAACTGTTAGAGAAAGGGGGATCTAAATTACAAAAGTGGGCTAGCAACAGGATAGAGTTAATAGAAGAGTTGAAAGGAAATTCAGGAATGGACAAAGAATTTGGTAAGGAAGAAATAACTAAGGTTGTTGGCCTTGCTTGGAATCGTCGGAGTGATGAGTTCAGCTACAGTGTGAAACTATCATCTGATTTACCAATGCCTCTTACCAAACGCGCAATTATAAGTGAAATATGCCGATTATATGATCCACTTGGCTGGATATCGCCGTGCATGATAAAGGCAAAAATTTTCATTCAAAAACTTTGGATAACGGGGCTTGACTGGGATGATAATTTGCCCGATGAACTTTTGAGTGAGTGGGAGAATTATCGTGCAGAATTATCACAACTATTAAACTTTCATACTCCCCGGTGGATGCAGACGACCACGTATGACAAAAAGGTAGAGTTGCATGGCTTCAGTGACGCAAGTTCTGCTGCTTATTCTGCGGTGGTGTACATACGTTGCATCTCGGTAGACGGTGTAATAAAAACACACCTAGTTACAGCCAAAACTAAAGTAGCTCCAATCAAACAAGTGTCCATTCCTCGACTAGAATTATGTGGAGCTGTCTTGGCTGCCAAGTTATTGTTGTGGCTGAAGTGGCTGAAGTACTAAACGTTGATAAGGAAAATATACACGGTTGGACAGATTCAACCATCGTTTTGGCATGGTTACAAGACCATCCGAGCAGATGGAAAACGTTTGTAGCTAACCGTACTTCCCAAATTTTACAAGTTATAGATTCATCTCAATGGTCATATGTACCTTATGGAAAGCCACAATCCATTTACACTAAAATTGAACTCGAGGCAAAGGGGATACAAGTACACACAACTTCTGTACAAGCTTGTTCGGATGTTGACCTTTTTTCAAAATTTTCGTCACTTAGCAAATTGGTGCGTGTTGTTGCCTTTTTTAGAAGGTTTTTAAAGTTCAAGGACCCTAAAATTAAACGGAATTCCGCTACTTACCTTAACGCTTAACGCTTACCTTATGGTAGGAAGCACCCGATTATCATCTGTGGAGAATCGCACATAGCCAGACTCATTGTAGCAGATGCTCATGAGAAAATAATGCATGGAGGACAACAGCTTACGTGCAATTACATCCGCACTAAGTACTGGATCACTAAATTGAAAAATTTAGTTAGATCCTACATTCACAGCTGTGTGCGTTGCATCCGTAACGCAGGAAAAACAATAACTCAGCTAATGGGACAATTGCCGACATGTCGTGTGAAACCAAATAAAGTGTTTTTATACTCTGGTGTCGATTATGCCGGACCAGTAAACATAAGGGTCTCTAAGGGACGAGGACATAAGTCGTATAAAGGGTATATCTGCCTTTTCATTTGTATGGCAACACGAGCTGTTCATATTGAAGCTGTGTCAGATCTATCGTCAGAAGGCTTTTTATCGGCTTTCAAACGGTTTGTAGCTAGACGTGGTTACTATGCTCACCTTTGGAGCGACAATGGAACAAATTTTGTTGGTGCTGCAAAGGAACTGAAAGTGTTGTTTTCTAGAGAGAAATCCTCATTTCAGGCTGATGTTTCAACCTCATTAGCTACTAATGGTACTGAGTGGCACTTTATTCCTCCTCATGCTCCCAACTTTGGCGGACTGTGGGAAGCAGGCATAAAAAGCGCAAAACCACCATCTCAGACGAGTGATTGGTGATTCAACCCTCACTTACGAAGAACTTGCAACAATTCTAGCACAGATAGAAGCATGTCTCAATTCTCGTCCTATTTCTCAGATTAGTTCTGATCCTGATGATCCAATACCCTTTACACCCGGTCACTTTTTGGTGGGTGAACCTCTAATGAATGTTCTGGATCAAAATTATGAATTCACGACACTTACTGGCTTACGACGTTGGCAGCTTAGCCAAAGAATGTTACAACATTTCTGGAGACGATGGTCCCAGGAATATCTGACACATTTTTTCCAACGGTACAAATGGAAGACCAAAGTCCCCGACCTAAAACCAGGTGATATTGTCATCGTAAAAGAGGACAATTTACCTCCCGCTAAATGGCTCTACGGACGTGTAGTCGCAATTCATCCGGGAAAGGATAAAATTACTAGAGTCGTTACATTACGTTATAAAAACTCCGAAATTCAGCGTCCCACTTCTAAGCTGTGTCCCTTGGCTGTAAATGATTTCTAGAAAAAATACATTGATGTTAGGTATTGTGAAGGACTATTGGTCCTTGGGGGGCGATATGTCTAATATATAAGCTGTATTTACATGGTTACAATATTAAAACCGGAATACATTATAGATTAAATTAACACTTGTCATAACACACATTTACTTTGTTTTGTATTACATGTTACGTATAAGTCCATATGTTTATTAGTTTAATCAGAAGATGGCGTTAGTAAATTCTTAAATCACGGTAGTGAGTTCACATAAAAATATTACATGTATTAAAATATTATAATTAATAAATTCTCCATACGTTCCGAAAGTTTGGTTTTATTCAATGGATTTCCTGGCTCAGTATACCTTTGGCCACATTAAATACAATAATTTTATCTGGACATTTCGAATACTTTGTAATAATAGTGGTCTCAATAAAATTTATTAAATAATTTAATTAGTCATCATTTCCAAAGGTTTCTTTGATTTTGAGCTTGGTATATGGTCCAACCATCTGCTCTATTAAAATGATATTTTTTAATACATTTAAAACAACTTTTGAATAACTTTCGACTGTGTTCCCCGAAATATATGGATAGATCAATCTTGATTGCGTCTACACGAGGCGCAGTTTTCAATGATACAATAATCTATCTTGTAGATTCATTGCTGAAAGTATATATTAAATGTGACCCAGTTCAGATATATCATACATCGGACATTTAAATGTCACTTTTACGTTTACATTTGGTAATTTGGTGATGTATGCTTATATAATTACTTTATTATAAATGTATAACAATGTATTCAATAAGTAACAATTCCCGCATTAGAATGAGTTACAGAAACATAAATACGGGCAGACAGATAGCATATTCGACCGCACAACCTTCGACTTATTTTGTTCACGAAATAACTTATAAACTTGAATTACGAAGTAAATATCAATGGAGCTTTTTTGTATTACTTAAATTTCTATTATACAATAGAATTGTAGTAAAGAAACGTATGCTCTTTTTATAAAGGGGACATGTGAGTCCCAAATACATGCACAATAGTTCAGTTTTTAGAACTACAAATTGAAGTCCTAGAGGTTCAACAACAAAGTTCCCAAGTTCAAGGTTCAAGTAAAAGTTAATTGTCAATACCCAGACTCTATTGTACGATTTTGCGATGAAATTACATAATATTCCCAGCTGAGGTCGGATCTTTTCAATTAACAGAAACATAAAGTTGTAACCACGTTTTCATTATTGGAAAAGGCAATATATTAATAAAGGATATGCAATACATATAATATGCAAATATTATATTATATTAATGATAAGATATATAATAGATGGCTTATATTTAATTTTTTTACAGTAGTTTATTTCCGGCTCCAACAAAACTACAATTTTCATTACTTCCTTGCTTCATTGTTAAAGTCGTTGGAATTATTAGGTAGTTGTAATAGTACAATAATTACGCATTAAAAAGTAAAAATATTAAACTTGCTATAAAATATTTTAGTACGACTTAAAAAGTTTCGGTCAATAAAGTTAAAACTCTTATTGCGGATATTTAATGTATTATCAATACTTTCGCATATTATTTAACGTAAACCTTGCAAATTGAAGTGTCTTTTTGTATAAAGTAGTTATTAAAATATATTCTGAAGTTGTCATAAAGTTTTGTTCCTATACTTAAAAACTTCACAAACTTTACAGTAGAAAGCTTTAAAATGTAGCAAAGTATTGTAATGTACAGAATTGTTCAGTGACAAAAAAGTATGTCCTAGAGGAAGACGTAAAGAGTAAGATGAATCGACACAGAAAAATAGTTGTTCGAACTATATACATATATAAGTTTATTTAGTTAATTATGCTGCTCATCTGTTTTCGGATTTGAAATATAGAAATATATAGTGTTTTTCCTTTAGAATATTACTAAATATTTAAATATAGAATTCTTATTTAAAAAAGAAAATATAAGAATAATATTATGCACTTATTGCCTTCAGAACGTGGAAATTCTTTTATTTTTATTTCTTTCAAACCACTAAGTCCTCAGTCTCTTAATATTCTATTCTCGTACAAAAGAGCTGCTTAATTACTCGGTCCGTTGGCACTAATTAAATTATGTTCGCGACATTTATAAAGTTTAAATATTTATTTCTCTCTTTCCTTATTGCTCAGTGTGGTCTAAATATTATGTATATATATAGGTCATGTTGAAAGAACTTAAATAATTATATTTCTATAAGTTCCAAGTTGAAAGTATCTCACATAAAAATAGAATATGCTTAAATCATATATCTTTTAATTCAATCACTGGAATGTTTTATTTATTAGAATAGTTTTATTAGCATAGTAACACATTAATAATTTCACTTCTATCGTAATATAAAATTTATGACATATAATAAGAACTCAATTTATTAATGTCAGTTCTAAGGAATTGATTTCTCACTGTCTGGTTAAATGCAAAAAAAAATTCAACAAGTAAAATGGTGACGGGTTTAATCAGAGCAAATCATACTCGAAAAACTTTGCTTTTTAAATGTTGCAATTGTACTTTACCATATTACAATATGGTCTTACATTAGAATTTTACAATACTCATAATGATAAATCGCATTTATTTAAAAGATCCGTTATTCAGTTATAATGCTAAAGTACAGATATACATTTTCAAACGTATAAAAAGCATATTTACCTTGAAGCACATGTGCTTGTTAGAGTGCTGCGTAGTTACTCGGTTATGATCGTAATCGTCTGCTTTTAGTAATACACATAATACGATATCTACTATAACAGTTCATGATAGGTTCCTGCTGATCTGTCTTTGATGACTTATTATTTACTAACCTGTGAACCCTACTTTAATATACACATTACCTACCCCTTTACAGAATTAGGCTATTTTTTAAGTAGTCCTTAATAACACGACATAAGGTTTATCTTAGATAAGAAATTTAGTTGGATTACAAGGAGACATAATTGGTGTGTAAGAATAGAGTGGTCTATCCCATAACGTGTTTATTTTACTGTAATGTCTCCTGAGTAATTACGTTTATGTTACCCGAGGTAATAGTATTAGGTTATTAATATCCAGTTTCATCGTAAGTGTATTCTAGATTGATTATTATTCTAAATAGTATATTGCGTAAAGACATTATATCAAATTTGATATTTTTGAGATAGGCAAAGAGAAAGATAGTGTAATATAAAGAAGAGAATATTTAAATAAATGTACATACGAGTACTTTATAATGTATACAAGGTTTAAATAAAAGTTATTTTATAACGTATTATTTAATTTACTGAACCCCTTATAGGAAGTATATAAGTCATGATCCGTAGAAGAGTTGATGATAAAGTAACACAAGTGTCTATTGTTATTTTAATGAATAAGCAAAGATAATAAAGTTACTGAATTGAGTATGATTTAATATAATACAAAATTAAAGTGAAGTTTCAAGTAATATCTTTTTAATTGTTTTTTTGCTTTCACATAATATTATAAATATATCTGATTAACAAAGAGCAACAAAAAAAATGCTAGCCTTTATTAAGGGTTTTCATGTTTTCAAAGGTACCAATGTCGTATTGAACTCAAATTGCAAATTAGCAGGAAATTACATTCAGGTTAAGAGTCGACTCCCTAAAGGGTCGAAAACGAACGCTCTCGTGTGTCTCTTGACAAAATGAGAGACTGTAGGCGACGGTTTCCATTTACCATCAAACCATATTTGTTTTCCAAACTCATTTTTTAATAATAAAAAAGGTTATATTTTTTCATAAGTTAAAAGTACTTCGAAAAAGTTGTGTAATATAATAATAGTTAAAATTCAACAAACGCTTATTAAATGAAATATTAGATACCAAAGTATTCTTAACTATATACATTTTCTCGAAATTGCAGGACTTTTGCATAAGTTATCTTTTAACATATATTTTGCATTTAAACTTCCTGCTAAATTCTTAGATACAATAAGAAACCATAAAAATTTTCTAAATATGTACAATATTTATGTCTTTTCGACATACCTTTAATATTTTATGATAAGTTCATATTGTTGTAATGACTGCATATTTAAAATAGTTTTTTCTTGCTAACGTATTTTAAAAGTAACACTATTCATATTTGACCATTTTCTGATAACTTAAATATTTAAAAAAAACCTCCTCGGATCGTATTGTATTTTGACCAAATTTTATTTTTTTAAATACTTTCAGAAAATATAAGTCAAATATTATTTCGTTAGAAAAACTTAAGACGGGAATACTATGGATAATATCTGATATCGTTTATTGATGCTAATATAATTTCTAAAAGGGTAGATTATAAAACTTTGAAATAGTTAACTTTTGTGTAAATTTATATTAATTTCGAAACTCCTTTAAATTATTTAATTCACAACAGATGCTGTGGTGGTCTATTGTGACAGTTCAGTCAAAGCTCGGTAGGTGTTGGGTTTGATGGAATATTCTTAAGAATACAAATTCGTTCATTCCACTTAACCAACACCATTATCTGGATACGCTATGGAGGCGATAAGCCTAAAAGGGATATTTTTTTTTGGAAACGGCAATTATTAAATTATTAATAGAATTCAGATATTCGCATATTTGGGTAGTAGGTATTTATGGAAAACTTACTTATACTTATATACTTTCATTTGTTCAATTCAATACGATTAATCTTGTTACAAAACATCATATCATACACAAACTAAAACGACGTCTATATCGAAGATATTCAACAAGCAAAAAGATAAATATTATTTTTATAGTTTGTGGTGTCTGTTCTAAGCATTTGCAAGCGTCCCAGCAGTGTGATGCGTCTTGGACGCTGCCGACCCCGCAGTCGTGAAGACTACAAGTTATATCTACATATATTCTTATGTTGAACTACATAAGTGAAATATAGAACTATTGACTGTCTCTATAAATACAATTCTAAACTATTAGAAGAAAGTTTTTCAATTCAGTTAGTCGTAGCTTTCATTTTCACAACGAGTTATGAAAAGTACTACTTATCGAGTGCCTCAACTGAGCCTAGAAATGCAACACTGTGTAAGTAGATGAGAGGAGTGTTTACGGTGAAAATAGGAGAATAATTTTCCGCTGTAGCTTTAAACAATAACACATTGTAATTTCGACAATTTCGAATACAGAAAAAGACAGAAAATAATAATGTGCAAAAATATGTATGCACCCAAATAATAATGAAATATGTATTTACAGCAATTTTAATGACTGAGCAGTACTGTCTTACACATATATTTTATTGAGATTTTAATATGAAATTCCATCCATAGTTTTTACTTTTCTTTTACATTTTCGATATTTTAATTTATTTAATGTAAATTCGTTCCCTATGGCCCAGTGTGTGTGTGTGTGTGTGTGTGTGTGTCAATATTCTTTATTTAAAATTATGCTTTTGTTATAGTCATCCATAAATATTTTAAGAATATTTTTTAATGGTATTTTCTAATTTATTAAGTTTTATTATGTTATTATTTTGGAAATTAATGAGTATATATATAAGTGTGTGTTTGAATGTATGTTGGTGTTTAAATGCGTGTTTATTGTAATAAATGCTAAGTACTTACTTACCTTTTACTCAAAACACGTTTGCAATATTTAATATAATGGTTAATAGTACATCGTTTAAAATATTCACAAGTAGATATGTAAAGTATGCGTTATTTATAATTTAAATAAAATATAATCAATTTATTAAGTCATCGTTATTGGCATTAAATTGAATTTTTATCGGTATGTGTTTTAGCTCTGATATTACACATTTTATAAATAGTCTGTATAATAATTCTATCAAGATGTTTTAAACAAGGCAATATGTAATGTCGTTTGCTAAATAAAGTAGAAAAGCAATATGTAATTTATTTCACTACATAAAGTGGAGCCCAAAATGGGGCAACTCTAATACGCAGCTCTCATCCAGATTGGTTTCTTTTACATTTCAGGAATATACTAACACAGACGTAAAATATATGACATTTATCTTGTATATTTAATTAAGTTTATGCAAAGCAGTGTATCTTTATAATGAAAGAGATATAACATCTGCTCAAAATTATATTAATGATAGAAATTTTATAGCTTGTCGATACAATATATGTTTCGTTTGAATCTGAGACAAGTCGTCCAGTAGTAGTTTTACAAGTCTTAGGCAGTTTTATAATATAGATAACGACTGTCAATTAGGTAAGTATTTATTTGAATTATGGAGAATTTTATTTCAATTCTTTGTTAATAATATATTTGTTTTTGACAAATGTTTAATACAATTCAGATTTCCATTCTTATTTGCAATACCAAAGGTTAAATCAATAATGTTATTTTGTTTTACAAATATCGTAGTTAATAAATTTAAGTGAAGGACTGCATGAGAAGATCAATGGTGAATAAAGAAAATGTAAGGAAAAGAAAAGTCAGGAAAAATTGTAACACATTGGATGAGTAGTAGATCTAATTAGAATGATGAAAGTTTGAGCCCACTTTAATAAATATATTAAACTTAATTCATGTTTATTGCATTAAAAGTGATTGAATAAGAAACAAATGAAATAAACAATAAGTATGCTTTGAGAGTCATAAATGTCTTTTTTCATTTATTAATACCGCAAACGTGATTAAAATAACAAAAAACACATTTCAGCGGTATTACAGTACTACTAACTTTGTTTTATTTTTATGGTCAATTAGATGTTGAATATTAGTTATAGAGGGTGGGAGGCTATACAGCAAGATTATGTGGTGGTTTACTGGGAGCGAGGGAGACTTAAATCTTAAAAAATTGCTTTACGTAATATTTTTACGGCCCCAAAGGAACGATATACACAACAAAGAAACAACGATGAGCTGAGCTAACCTGTTGCGTGAACTCGCTAACTTTATAATAATAACTTGTGAATTAAGTTTAAGTTGAAGTTACTAAGTAGAATAGACTCACCTTATTCTATGCTTCAAAACTTTCAGACAACTAAAACAACAACCCGTAACTAGAAACGTCTTTGTTTAATTGTCTTTTATTAATTTATTACATATTTAATAAAACCATACATAACTTAGTTTAAAAATCATAATAAATTTTATTGAACTATTTATTTAGACTGTGGTCCCCAAGATTGAGATTTTTCAGAATTTATAGAGATTGCCTGTCATTTTTAAATAAAACTGACTTTTACAATTCTTCAATAGATGGGGTTGAGAATAAGAGGCTATTATGGTGGTCAGAAAAAAATGGAATTATTTAAGTCATAGGCGCTTTTATAAAAATTAAACTTTAATTCGGCAATTCGTCACTAGATGTGGGTGCCCAAGAGAGGCTTATATTTAGATTACTGTGCTAAGACAAAACTTGAAATGTACTGATCGTTCGAAAATTTGTAATTAAACCTTAGTTCGATAATTTAACACTAGATAGAGCTGCCTTGGGTAACTATCTATCCTTATATTTATGTCACGGTCGTAAAATAAAAAGTGACATTGTATAAGTCACCTGTAATTTTTTAATTTACTCTTAGTTTGGCGCTTGTTCGTTTGTGTTTTTGAATGTTAAACATCTGACACGCTTCAAAGCAACTTGTTTCTATAACTTATTAATTATCAATTCAATATGGTCTCTCATTTTTATTTTCATCTAATACCATTCCGGGATTATAAGATCAAGTTTTGTGAATGTGTAGCATTAAATGAACGCACACATTTTTTTTTGTGTTTTTGGGTTTTTATTATTGTTAATATAAAATAATATCGTTAATATATTAACATATTTTCAGAAGCCTGCTTTTTGCTCTTATTAATAACGTAAAAGTGATTTAAATTTAATCTTTTCAAAATTTACATATTGCAATTATGGAAATGATAAGTTGTTCAGAAATAATAATATTTTATCTGTTTATTAAATAAGTTGTAAAAGCTATAATAAAAGTGGTAAATTAAGTAATACAACGTATATGCTTAATATTTTAATATGGCCCGGACACAATTTCATTAATTATCAAAGGTTCATTAAATATGAATATAAAGTAATAAATGTATTTTATTATTAAATAATACAAACTATATAAAAAAGGCAATACATTATTTTACTAACTTAAGTTCATATTCTCGTTTAAATTTCATAATAAAATCTTAAATAAGTTATAAAAGAAGTGAGTGATAGAAGACATGTGAAGTGCGTAAAATTTTTGGCAAAAAGGTGATGCAGGTACAACTAAGGTAATATAGTGTTATCTGGAATGACAGATATTATTAAAATTTTTCAAGAAATTTTGAATGTTTTATAAAGCTTGAAATAAAACTTACTGTAGTTGTAAATATGAAATAATAAAAATAGACACTACATATAATTGGTGGATTTCAAAGTGGTTTAGAATTTATTGTTTTGTTTTAAACAAAAATAACCATTCTACTGTATTTTATTTATTCATAATAAATTTATTCATTTGAGTAATAACATCTGTTGCTAATCTGAAATATTAATATAAGTAGAGGCTGTGTGTGTGAAGTTTGAACTTAGTTTTTAAGATCCACCTTTGCTTTTGTTAGTTTTATGAAATGCCTCGATAAATCCATTTCGTGATATTAAAGAATCTTAAAGGTTTAATAGTCAAAAATAAATTATGCTATATACAGACTGACCTGTCTCACAAAAGCATGAATAAAATACTAAATTAATGAAATTATAAGAAAAACATTTCGTGTAAGTTTAATTGAAGAATCATAAATTTATAATGTGTTGACTTCACCGGTCTGAAATTACTTTTTAGTATAAACTAAACTGAATTTCAACAAACTAATTAAATTTAATAAAGAGTTTAATAACTTAAAACATATAAATTGAATTGAGGTCTAAATACATTAAAATTAAAAATATTTTGTAACAATTAAGTTATAATAAATGATCTATTACTAGAATCATCATTGTACTCGAAGCTACTTTTAAGTGAAAGCCTTAAGCAAAATAGAGAGCAACATCTATTTTATCAATATGTAAACACCATCTATATTTTTATATACCCCGAGTATATTTTTAATTTTATTTTCAACGCGTAAGATGTGGTTTATGAGAAGCGTCCTAAATCACGCGTAGGGTGAAATTAAAACAATTTTATTCACACGGTGGGAAGTTGGTCCTTTCAGTTGATGATAAATTGAGAGGCTGTTTGAGACACAAATGTGCTTTGACTTATGAGAGTTGGAAAACTAATTATTGTTCATTATAATTTTACAATTTATGAAGAGAATAGATTTTCAGAATTTGTAAACTATTATAAATTATTATTTAAGAATTATTTACGTATTATTTTACGTATTTATTTATAAAACAAATTTATATATTCGATGTTTCATTTAATGTTCAAGGACATTATCGACATTATATCATGTATACAATATAATTACTTTATCACTATGTTATGTACTATATAAATATATATTAAAATAAATTTTGAGAACCTTATATATAAATATGATTACAGTACATATATTTCTGAACAACTTATCATTTCCGTAATTGCAATATGTAAATTTTGAAAAGATTAAATTTAAATCACTTTTACGTTATTTATAATCTATTTATCATTAAATAACAAACTGCGTTATAAATAAAGCATTTTTCATATTTTCAATCAAATTTATAAAATAAACGTCTTCAGGTTATTTAATAATCTCTAATTAGTTCAATTTGTAATTTTATGTAATTGTATATTTATTTTAAATTATTTCTGTATGTACCAAGCCTTACTCAGTAAAGTGTGAAGCTTAAGTCGTTTCACGCTTCAGTGCATTAGCAAGTGCATTTGAAAACTTCCAGGAAAATCTGTTGAACATACAAATTGCATTTTTAAGATAAAATTCATAAAATGTTGTTTAGTACATTATTATTAAGACTCAATATTGATTTAATAAAGATAAAGAAACGTTATAGCAGTCATCTTTATTGTAAAAGATGTATACATATAATGTATATATAAAGGTGACATTCCTGTACATAGAATATAGCATTATAATATATTTTTACTTTTTATAATATTGTATGTTGAATTTATATATAAACATACAATATTATAAAAACCTACCTTACCTACGTAATGACTTGTTATATTCCCATACACTATGTGATCATTTATTAGATATTTCTTATATACTTATTAATAATAAAATTGTTAAATTAGCATTTACTATATTCTCACGAACCGTGGAAACGCTGATTAAGCACAGGTGCATTGTATCATGTTAAAATCCCAGAATGTAAATCTGAAACCCTTGTTTGTTACACTTTCTGTATTCCTTTAATTATATATTCATTTTATTCATTCTTGTCTCCAACTTTGAGCAGGATCACGTAGTTTGTAAATTAAATATAAGTATTAAATTATTTTTTTGGATCCTCTTTCGACTACGGGTAATATGACATATAATAACTTGATCAAAATATTTGTAATTTAAACATATTCTTTATTTTCTTTTAATAATCATGTTACTTGTAACATTTTATAAAAAATCTATATAAACAATAAAACTATATTAATAAAACAGATTAAAAGAGATTTTAAATAATACAAAAGATAATTTTTATTTAATTTAAAACACTATATGGCGTTCAATCTGAGTTCCCAAATATTGATAAGGCATTATCTGTAGCATCAGTGTTAAATTTCATTTTTAAGTTTGTCATCCTTAAGAATGAAGAAGAATCCTTGAGAATGAAGAACAAACCAAAGACACAATTTGAAAGTTCGTCGTACCTCGTTATAGCTTACGTTGGTGCACACAGCACGAACATACATAGCTGCAATTACTTTACCAAGCTGTAAAGCTTACTTCTATAATTTATAACTGACACAAGACAAGAGTTTCTGCTACTATTTCGTTAATTTTCAAACAGAATAAAACTAATCATTTGTTATTAACACTAATAAAATTTTGCGTGTCGTATTTTCATTGATGCCAATGTGGCCGAAACATTGTATTTTATAATAAATCATACAATTCAAATTTAAAAATAAAAGCTTCGGAATATAATACGTATAATATTACGTTTAAATCTTTATCAATGATTTATAACTAAAGACTAAAAAAAATATATATCTTCCATTGATATTTCACCATTGATTTGATGATGAGACATGAGTTGATATGGTTTAGACATTAACAAATTAAAAATTTTAAATTTTATTAAGACGCATGTTTTCGTGACTTTGTTGTGTGGTTCTTCTCAGACCAGGAACGTTTTAAACTCTCGTAACTTAAATTTAAACAAACTTTTAAGTTAAAGTTTAACTTTAAAGTTAAAGAGTATATTTACAGAAGGGCTTATTTTGATAAGTACGGAACCGATATATTAACTACTGCCACTTCCATTTGACGAACACAAGTGATCATTGTTATTGAATGAAAGTGCTTTTGATATAAATAAATAAAAAATAATAATAGATAAATAAATAAATAAATCGTGTTAAATAGCAATCCTATTTAGAATTGATTGTTATCCAACATTTTTAGAAGTTATAAAACAAAGAAAATTAAATCTAAATATTAAAGGTTTTAATCAAATTATAAAGAAAACTTTTTATTTCGTTTTTGATAATTGAGTTCGTTTGAAACAAAAATATAATTAGACTAAGTGATCGTTTAATATTTATAATATTAAAAGATTCTTGAAGCCTTAAGGTGCTCTTGAAATTTTAATTTTCTAAAAAAATATAATTAATAATAATATTTAGTGTCGAAATTTAATACTATAAAAGTGAGATGGTGAAAAATAAAATATTATTATAATCTGTGTAAAACAACGCACCATTATAATAAGTAACCCTCAGAATACATAATACATAAAAAGTTTTTCAATCCTCGCGTTCTATTACATATATTGAATAGGACACGAGGATTGAATACTATAATAAATAAATATATATGTATATGTGTGTCACTCGATAACATCCGTATATATATCAATATGTATATACCGTTTTTGATTACAAGGGATACAGAAAAGTCTCTCATAGAGCTTCGAAGCCGATCGAATTCGTCAAACAAGACATACCAATTACTTTTAAATTCGACATTTAAAAGTATGTGGTCTTAGACCAATTGCTTAATTAAATAAATATGTATGTGAATATAGTATTTTTTGTATTATTAAAAAATAATCATTTTAATCATGTGTTTTTTTAAAGCTTTTAAAAGTCACGTAACAAACCTGCTATAAATAATAAAATATATATAATGATACTTTATTCATTCCAGAGCTTCTAGAAATTTTCCTATGTAATATATTTTATTTTATTTTTTTTTGTTTTATGGTATAGGCGGGCAAACGAGCGTGCGGGTCATCGGTCAAATGTGATCGCCGCCGCCCATGAACTATTGCGACCTCCGAAGAATCACAAGAGCGTTGCCGGCCTTGGAGATAAGAGTAAACGCCTTTTATATAACTAATCTTTTTCCTCAGCTTAAAAATCCTTTGAACGTTTAAAATCCTGTGCTCTTTCTCTGAGTAATTCATCTAGTTTGTGATAAACCAGGTTAACTGCTTTACTTTCCTGGCTTCAAAGCCAATGTATTTTGAAGCTAACGAAATCAAAACACTACGATTATATTATTACGATATTTAGACGTCTGTAATTTAATTTGGTTTAAATTACTTTTTTTATTAAGAGGCTTATATTTTTTGAAGATTTAAAAAAAACCGTTCTTTTTTATATTATTTAAGGACAAAGTTATATTCTAGATAAATACATATATATGATAATAGGTAATGTACATATTTTGAGCATAATGGGGTAATGGGTAATGAATTATCTGGATCAGATCAGAGTGAGGTTGTTTTAAAACTTTATATTGTATGTTAGAAACTCAAAGTAGCATTAATGTAAAACTGTTGGAGTCATCTATTTTACCCAATAATAATAATTTCATTGTTGATTTGAGCATTAGTATGTAAAGTTATAGACGAGGTCTTCATACTATGCATACTGCATTTGTATATGCGACCTCTGGCGATAATATGAACAATTAAATATCAGGTTTAACTTTTATAGACATGATGTTAATATAGTTATTTAACTACAATAAACTGAAGATTTATATCCTAAACAGTGACAAAATTATATAATTTATTATTAAACTTAAGAAATAAAAATATTAATTTCAAAGCAATTTAATCTATTTTGAAAACATTTTTCAGTGTTGTAATGTCCTCATCTTACCCATACCCATAGTTTTGTATTTAATTGTATCTATTCTAGTCTATTATATATAAAAAAAACGGAAACTATCAAACTATAAACTATATGACTTATATTAGAAATATAAAAACATTTTTTAATATATTGATTGAGTCGCTTTAAGCTCAGTGTCATCAAAAGAGCCAAGTCACAATGAGTAACTGTATTTTTACTTTAATGTTATAGCTATCAATAGTGTGACATAAATGTGTTAATAAATTGATTTTCACCGTTCAACCCTCATATAAAATACTGCTAAATCTATCACAGGTATTTGAATATATATATATTTTAATATAACTTAAATTAAATTCTATTTTGTTGTTTAGTGCGTCTGGACAAATCGATACACGAGCGCTTAGAGTCGGATTTTCTAAGTGCAATATAATCCTTAACGCACGTTGCATGTTCGAGCATCGAGTGTATCAAAAATAGCTCTTGATATATTTATTTGGTATTTTATTAGTATTATATTTATATGGTATTTTATTGTATGTTTTATTAGTATATATGGTATTTTATTAGTACATATAAACATATAACAATATATTTTACAAACCAGCACACAATGGAACGATTAGCTACATTATTTCTATTCACTTAAAAACAAATAAAATCCCTATTCTCTATTATATATTTATAATTGATTTGAAACATAGTTTTAAGGCGTCTTTTTATTAAAATATATGACTTTGATTTATAAATTGAATATATTATGTTATTTTGTGATGAACTCTGTTGGAGTTGATGTATTCTTTCTATGCAGTACAATATTTTTAGCACGGTTCAAGCACGTACTAAGAAAAATATTATTTATAATTGGAGTTTACGTAACATTCTCTATTTCTTATATAAAATAACTAAAACTGAAACCACCCACTAGTCCTCTTAAAGTTTGCTTATTAATAAGAGTAAAACCTCATTTGGACATGTTAATAATTTTTCCTCAGAAGCTTGGAGATAATTGCTCATCGTATCATATAATATTCTTTTGCTTATAAACTTCAGTTCTTGTTTTCTACTAAATTATTCAAATATTATGATAAGTCATTATGCACCTGGATGGAGTTACAATAATAGAGTTGATCCCGGAGGCCTGAATGTAAATTTTTATTACTGCTTTCTAGCATTTCTGTAAATTTACGTTACATGACATGAATAAATAAAATATATAAAAATAATAGACATGAAACTGAAGGTAAATATCATTAATATAGTAGGTATAAAATATAAAATGGATATCGTACAATATAAAAAAATATATACTAAACAAGACTAAGATTCATTTGAAAAAAGTTTTAAATAAAAAATTAAGATTTCATAAATGGATCACAGTTAACAAACCACAGGTTAGAAATAAATCTATAGGTGCTATTCACACTCATTCACATCGAGTGTGGTTGCGGTCAAGATTGATTGATCCATAGCCTATTGTTCGGTGATTACGGTCAAACGTATTGTAACACTATACAGTAAATCAGTCGAGAAGTTATTGCCTATGAGATAACAATACAATGTATACAGTACACTATAACTTCTGAATTTTTATTGTTTTTACTTTCAACATATAAAATAGATTTGAAAAGATGTGTGTACAATTGGCCAATTGGCCTACGGGTTACCCGAAAAAATTTTTTCAACGATAGAAAAAAAGAAAAACATTTTATTTATACAGGTTTTATTTAAAGAAATTTTTAGCGGTCGTTTGTTATGTAATGTTTTGTATGTATGAATCGTTCCGAATAAATTCTTTGACTTCATGAAAAAGGTGTGTGCTTCTTTACCGATCAGATTATGCCCGTTGGCGAGTTTCAAATAACAAAAATTCTAAAGAAGTTCAATTCACGTTTTTATTTCAGTTGTATATATTTTACAAGTTTTCAAATACATTATTTAAAAAATTATATTTAGGTCAAATACTAATAAACATTATCATCATATATCAATTTTATTTTATATATAATTTAAAATTCACCAAACATTTTTTTATACTAAAAAAAGATATTAGATATTAGCCATGACATACGCCTTAACTGTATATTTTAGGCGGAAAATATCTACCCTGCGCTACTCTCCAAAATTACTAACATACTAAAAGCACTGTAAAAACGCTATACCTATTCATTTCGGAGATTCAAAAGTCGTTTTTTTTTAAGTTTTTGGGTAATGCTTGTGTCTAAAAGTTACAAGAGTTTTTAAAAGGACCGATATCTTTTGGTTTGTAAATTGTTTTAGCAATTAAGTTGTCCGACTGGTACCAACATTACAAACGTCTTGCGTTTTTATCTAGGTTTAATTATTATAAATATATTCACAATCTTTTGTCTTTTTATTTTTCAATAATATTTTAACTTATGCAAGTATTGCTAAAGCTTTATGTGTTACACCGATACGGGACGTAAACTAAGTTATTACTAAGCTGTCTCATTAAAAATATTCAATTAATTAGTTTTTTTTAATGGAAGCCAAATAAGGGTGTCATGTACTGTTAAATTGACGCTCACGGTATTTTGATATATCTGTAATGAGAATTTGACAAATTTCCTTCAGAAGCCATTGACGTTTTTCCGACAGTCCTGCTGGCCCAAATGTATTACTTTCATATTTCTGTCATCTACATAACCATTACTGCTGGTACCATATAACACATCTTTGTTATGCAGAAGTAGCTATGTAGTCAGCATTTGGAATCATCGGCATTTAGGGGCTTAGGGTACGAGAAAAAATATTAGAAATCTAGGATTCAATTGCATAAACTCTCGAGAAACCCATGGAAAGGTAGCTTCGTAAGAAGTGTCTTGTGCCATAAACGATTGAAGTTTTCACGTAATGAACTAATTTACTGAATTGCCCGCTCGTTTACTTTACATGACTGTCGCCCCTGTGAGTTAGAATCATCAAAATTTTGCCAGCTCATTGACCGTATCGAAATTCGGTTTACCAGTCAGGTTAGTTAATATTATAATATTAATCCACTAGCGATCATAAACATAAACCACAAACCGGCGGTCAAATATGCACTCTATTTTTTCGTGCCATAATTGCAATACGCCTGATTTGATAGTGCAAAATGTTTACTAAAAATGTGAAGAATATTTTGTGACTTTGTAATCAATTTTGGGAAAAATAACTAAGTTTTTTAATAAAAGTGTATTATTCAAATAACAAGAATTATACATATAGTTTTAAATTATAAAACAGACAAATTTTAAATCTAGGCTAATCTGGGCTAGTAACTGTCTATAAATTTATATAGGAAAACATTTTGAAACGAGGCTTTTAGAGATAGAAATGTGCTGTAGTATATAAAATACAATCTCAGCATAAGCTTTTTATTTATAATAGTATATATAGAAATCCAAAACAAGGCAAGAAAGGGGTATAGATAAAAACTTTATATTAACAAAAGCGAAATGATTAACGACTGATATTAATTCAATTGTAATAACAAATTTAAATTGAACTGTGACTGAATGTAACAAACTTAGTTCTTTGCGAAAGATGGTTCACATTGCATAGTAAAATGCCTTTTTTTGATTGCCAGAACCAACAGTAGACACAAAATAAAGTACAGAGTTATAAATTGCTTAAACAGATTTGATCTATTTATTAAATTTCTGTCACAATTTTTATTTATATATCCAACTTTCTAATCTTGTTCTTTCAACAATGAAATAAAGTAGTTTTCAATTAAGTAAAATTGTCTTAATATTTCTTTTCTAATAACCCACTAATAATTAAACTTTTAGTTAGTAAAAATAACTTCGAATTACGAATATTATTTATGATTGTGTAAGTTTTTTAGCTCACTGTCTTTGATTAGAAATATTGAAGCAATATTTTAATGAATCTTTTCAAAGTTATGTTAGTTTGATTTTGACACTGTTAGTTTGTACTCGTTTTAATTTCCAGTTAGATTTCTGAAAAATGTCAGTTGTATAGTATTCAATATTATAAAATATCACGATGTTAGCACTGAAATAATTATAAAAAGGGTCTGAATAAAAATTTAAATAACAAAATCAAAGTTAAGAATGTTATGTTACTAACAAAATGCTGTTGAAACAATAACATTAAAACTTCTTTATTAACGTGAATAGTTCTTTCTATAAAAGTATATAATAAATTAATTGGCCAATTTACAACAGCAATGCTCAGTTATTCTTTCTTTTAATGTTTCAAAGCTCTGGAAAGTTATATACATATAAAATATAAAATAAATAAAGAACATATTACATTTATTTATTTTTTCTTTTATAATTGCAATACTGGACTTTTATTTATTTATGTTATGGTTACATAAGACCGATAAAATGTGTATAAAATCACTAGCGTTTACTAGCTGTGCCTTTTTGCTATTATATATATAATTAGAAGCAGTAGCATAATGTTAGACCGCCTATAGCCTGCCTCATGAATCTGTATATTATAATCAGAAAGAATTTTAGTTCTATCTAGTAGTTTTTAAGATCAGTGCGTTCAACCAACCGCCCAACAAACAAACCCTTTAGCATTATAATATTAGTATAGATTTGATAATTTGTATTTAAGTTGCTAATGCCTGTTTCAGTCAGTTGTATCCTGCCTTTACTATTGCTTATTTTCTAGTAACTTGTGTAACTTCACTAAGTATTTTATGATCTCATCGACTTAATGTCGCTCAAACGACTTAACTCGTTCTAGAGGGCAGCTACGCTGATGACGGTAGGATAAACTTCTAGAATATAATATAATAATAATAACATTTTAATATAGATGACTAACTTGGGGGACAGTATCGTTATGTATAAATGAAATGTAAAATTTTATTTAATATTTTTTGATGAAGTTTCTTTATTTATTTATTGATTTATATTGCAGTACAAATTGCATATTATATAGATATCTAAGTTTATTATATTCATTGATATTTAATGGTTTCTGACTTTGAATTCATATTGTTATTGACAAAGCCAGACGAGTAGCCTCGAGAGACACTTACATTCGCAGAGTACTTGATATTAACTGAGTGAACTATTCCCCTGTCGGTAACACGTTGCTTACACTTATGTATATTGATTTTAATACTAGAGTATTGGTTGTAATAATAATTAATGGTAAGAAATGCTATATAAAATATCGTTAAATATTTTTTATTTTATCGTGTCAATAAAATTTAAAACAATTCTTGTAAGTATTAAGCAATAGTAAATAATGTGTAACGTAAGAGATATAAAGTGGCGCCCAAAATGGGGCAACTCAAATACGCAGCTCTCATCTCGATTGGATTCGTTTACATTTCATGAATAACCTAACATTGACGTAAATACTTTGACGTGCATTTTATACTTTCAATTAAACTTTATGTAAAAGTTAATATTATAACATCGTTAATTTTACATTTCAAAATTATAATAAAAATAATAAAAAACTTAGAAATATTACAAGTGATCTATTATATAGCATATATGTGATGTGTTTATAACTACTTATAAAATCAAAGTATTAATTTTAAACCCTATAATATATGTATAGTTTGTCTCAAATCCCACCTATAAAAAGTTACTTTTAATTGATACTTAAATCAAAACTTTAATTGAATTTGTGATTCAATAATAATAATTTAATTCATAAACATTTGTTGTTAAAAATAATTTAAACCAACTCTATACTCAAATATCAAATAAAACCGACAAGTAACAAAAACAAATTGAGAGAAAAAGTGGTCTCTTTTATAAAATGAGAAATAAAAAACGTTATATAATTTGTCGACACTATATAAGAATCGATTTATATATTAGGTATTTGTGGTAATAAAAGTAAAGTCGTTTAATATCTACGTTGTCTTTAATGTCTCTGAAAGAATATTTATTTCTTATCGATTTAAGACAATGTTTTAGGTGTCGGCTTTAAGTTATAGAAGTATATGGTCTAATAAAATACGTTAAGATCATGAAATTCTCTGCCTTTTCAAAATCTAATAAAAAGTAGCCAAAGTCGAAGTAATAAAATTGTGCTAATGGTCAAGTTTGGATACATTGAGCAAAGTAATAATAATAATAATAATTTTACTCTTTATTGTACACCAATAAAACTAAAAATTTAAAACAAAACAATACATAATTTATTAAATAATGTACAAGAGGCGGCCTTATCGCTAAGCAGCGATCTCTGCCAGGCAACCTAGAGGTACAGAAAAAAGATAGCTTATGAGTAGGGGTGCACAAGATGATAAATTCTAATAAATAAGTTGGTGGAGAGTATTCTTATATAAATACATTATACAAATATATAAGTAATGGCTTAATTAATTGTCCAATCAAATTCATTTTGAATTACAAGTTGACGTATTATTTTTATTATTTTGTTAATCATACTGAGCGCGGAACAAGCAGTCAATGAATATAAAATAAGCTAAGCGTTTTCTAACATAGTTTTCGTTTTGGTAGCAATTATGTAACTCACACAACTATATGTGATCTGGTAATGTATATGAAGTAAAATCCACGTTGATAGAGAGTTGTGATTGAAATTCTGTTGATGAAATATTTAAACCTATATATTAACAACTATAAACTGAACATAAAGTCCTTAACATAAAATTTATTGCATGTTACTTTACACAAGTGCTGTGGGATCTTTTGGATAAGGTTGGGATTACATAAAGAATCTTTGAACCTTGCCTTTTTATAGACATCGTATGTGCTTAGCTGACGATATTCTAACTTCGGTATGACGTAATAAATCTTATTGCACGAATAGTGTATTATATATTTGTCATTTCTCTCTATTACGGTTACGGTTGAAATCGAATGAATGGTAGAAATTGAATTTGACGTTGCATTACTTATTAAAGAAATGCAATGTCAAATTCAATTCCATTTTGAACTCAGCGCTGCATTCAATTATATTTATAATAGGTTGTAATCTATCTACATACGTGTTTTTAAAGGGATAATATGCAATCATTTATTCAGATATACGCAAAAGTATAAATGTACGAGCTTACCGTTTCATAATTAATTATTATTACAAATTGTTGCCAAACCTAGATATTCAATTTTTAATATATTATTTGGTTACAGGGATACATTATTTATTTAATTTATTTTGTTTTGATATAATATATAAAATAAAATAAAATTAAAGTTGAGAAATTAATTTACAAAACTAGCGAAACAAACATTTACTTATTTTATTAAAGACTTTACTATTTATATATTTATGTTGATGATATTAATAATCTCCCAAGATTTTGATATCATCCTGTACATTATTTAAACTACTTAAAATTAATGTACATTTTAAAAATTAAAGATTAAACACTAGATCCTTTGCTTTAAAATAATAAAAATCATTAGACCGATCTACTATAATTTATACAAAATAAATACGGTTTCAGTATATGAAGTACGTTTTATTGAAGTCATTTATTGATAAAAACATGTTAATCTGGTTATGCGATAAATGTAAAAGAGTCTTACGTCTCTCTATACATTTATATTGCTCACTCTTGATTAAGTATGCGATTTTATATTGAGGACAAATAGCTTCATTTGAACCCTGTGTAAAGTGGGCTCATGATTCAAACACCGAGTCCCTCCATAAAAGGTTCTAAAAGCACAAAGCTGTGAGGTTTAAACAATTTGCTTAATAAATTGAGGGACTGCCATTTTTGAATCTGAAATAATGAATATTATTTTAAGGCGACACTGACACTTTGATAAGTGATGATGTCATGATCTAATATGAACGTTTTAAATATGTACGTTTTACTTATTTATTATATATATATATAACAAAAAAACCTCAGAACTGTCTTTGTTGCTGTAATTTATCTTAAGCAGTTGATTAAACCATCAAACGATCGATTTTCACTAGTACACATTTGAATTAAAACTATTTTTTACGGATACGGATACTATATTTATATTTTTTTTTTTTTTTTTTTTTTTTTTTTTAAACCACAATAGGTAACCGTTTGACTACAGCCCGCCTGATGTTAAGCATAGGCTGTAGTCTAAAGTGTGGCACGCTTACCTAGTAAATACCTATTAACTTTCGATTTGAAGACCCCCAGATTGTAACAATCAGGAAACACCGACTCCGGCAGAGAATTCCAAATTTTCGCCGTCCGCACAAGGAATGTGGAAGCAAAACGCTTTGTACGGGACTTTGGAACCTCAACCGTAAATTGGTGTTTCCTATTTGAGCTTCTCGTCGTTCGGTGACTGAAAGGAGCTGGGTGTATCAAGTTGTGCAGCTCTGTTGCACACTCTCCGAAATGTATCCGATAAAAGACCGACAAACTAGCCACCTTGCGGCGATGGTCCAAACTTTGGAGTTTTGCCTTGGCAAAGGTGGTATCACCTACGAGCCTCCTAGCCCGTCCCTCAATTGATTCCAACGCTTCTAGCTGGTATTTTGCCGATCCATCCCAAAGATGCGAGCAGTACTCCATGCACGACCGAACTTGTGCTTTATAAAGTGTGAGCAACTGTTCCGGCTTGAAGTACCGACGCACCTTCCAGAGAACACCAAGCTTTTTAGCAGCTAATTGAGCCTTAGACTCAATATAGGAACCAAAGTTGAGAGACGAGTTTAGCCTGACACCAAGAAGGTCCAGGTGGTTCGCAATCTTCACGGGTACATTTCGAAAAGTAGGGGCCAGATGGAATGGCCTCTTTTTGGCAGAGAATAAACACGCCTGGGTCTTCGCTGCATTAAACCTAACCAGGTTGGCATCGCCCCATTCGGAGACTGCCTGAAGGGAAAGGTTTGTGCGCTCGACCATGGCCTCTCTGAGTGACTGGATTTCGGCCACACTAGCTCGTGTGTTTGATATATAGCTCTCCACAACGGTGCTGTCGTCTGCATACCCAAAGATACCGGGTTTAAGCAGATCGTTAATGTGCAGCAAGAAGAGAGTTGCGGAGAGCACTGACCCTTGAGGAACACCGGCATTAATAGCCATTCGATCAGACGAGCAGCCGTCGATGACTACCCGTATTGACCGATTCCTCAAAAAGTCTGATATCCACACACAGAAACCAGCGGGCAAACCGTAGGAGGAAAGCTTGCTAACAAGGCTATCGAGCCAGACCCTGTCGAAGGCCTTGGAAATATCAAGAGAAACCGCAAGGGCTTCTCCGAATCTCTCAACTGCCTCACTCCAGATATGAGTGGCGTACACAAGAAGATCCCCAGTTGATCGATTCCGGCGAAAGCCATATTGTCGATCACTGAGGAGGTCGTTTGATTCCAGGTACGCCAATAGCCTGACATTAAGGACGCGTTCCATGCTCTTGCAGAGTATGGACGTGACCGATATGGGCCTGTAGTTGGCAGGGTCAGCACGACTGCCTTTTTTGGGCACGGGTTGCACATTTGCAAGCTTCCAAGAACTCGGCACTTTTCCAGTCTCAAGAGAGAGCCTAAACAAACGTGTAAGTATGGGAGACAACTCGGGCGCACATGTCTTCAGAACAATTGCAGGAATACCATCTGGACCGCTGGCCTTGTTCACGTCCAGATTGCGTAGCGTTTTCAAAACCTCTCTCTGGCGAATTCGGATTTCCGGCATTGCCACCGAACTGCCAGGAAGAACTGGAGGTATTGCGCTACCAGCGTCTAAACGTGAAGATTCCGCAAAGAGAGATGCAAATACGTTTGCTTTCTCTACAGCGGCGTGAGCCAGTGATCCATCAGGTTTCTGCAGTGGTGGTAGCGAGGGGCGGCAGAAGTTCACCTCAACCTCTTTGGCTAGGGACCAAAACGCTTTACTCCCCGGCGGGTATGAAGCCAGTTTGGACCCTATGCGGCCAATGTGGTCAAAATGAGCCTTCTTTAACACCTTTTTGCAGGACTTGGCAGCCTTGTTAAAAGCTCTCTTCTTGTCGCGAACATCCATGGCCTTACGCTGGCGAGCTTCAGCCCAGGCTAGGTATGCCTGATGTTTCTGCACTTCTGCGCGTCGACAATCAGGTCCAAACCATGGACGAGCTTTTCCATATGATGGCACGTCAGAAAATGGGATGTAATACTCCATTCCCATCCGTAGCACATCAGTAATGGAATCTGCGCAGGCACTGGGATCACTCGAAGAGAAGCAAACTGACTGCCAAGGGAAAGATGCATAGAAAGACCGCATTTCATCCCAATCTGCTGACCTGTATCGCCACATCCGCCTCGTACTTTTAGGGCTGGGATCGGGAGGGGAGTAGACGGATACAGATTTCACCAGACAGTGATCAGAGCTACCCAAGGGCGATGAAATCGTCACCGAGTACCTGTCTGGATCAGTCGTCAACAGAAGGTCCACGCAGTAAGGTGTGTGGGAGTCAACATCCGGCACCCTAGTGGCTCCTTGGACCAACTGGGTGAGGTCTAACGAGAGAGCAAGGCGTCTCGTCTCTCTCCCAGCATGGTTCGTGTCTAGGTATGGATATAGCCAATCCTGGTGATGGCTATTAAAATCCCCTAATAAAACTAGTTGAGCCGACGGGTACTCCTGTTGAGCTAAGTCCGCCACCTCGCTGAGGTAGTTAGTGAGCCTAGTTGTCTCAATATCTCCGCTGTGCGACCGGTAAACACAGGCATAGAGAATTTTCTCAATTCCTGTATCAACCAGTATCCACAACACCGAAAAACTGGGGTCTTCAAATTTACGGAGACGTCGAAAACAAATGTCATCGCTGGCATACACGCATACGCCCGCACGTGGTATAAAATTGTACTCCAGGGTATACCCCGGGTAGGATAAGTACGACACGTCGGATGGACATCGTATTTAGGTCTCCGTGAGAAACAGGAGATGCGGTTTGTCTGTCTCGAGATGATGGTGGACAGAATTGAGATTGGAGTGCATCCCTCTGATATTGTTGAGGTGCACTTTCAGGGAGAGGGTATGAAACCGCTGTTTATAATCTTTTCGTTTCTTCTTGTTTCTCATAATTTTTTTTTTTAGTTTATATAGGCAGAAAGTCGGCAGTAGAGCGAGGCGTTTACGACGCAAGGCCAGTGAAGCACATCATAACCACGCACATCGATGGGGGACTAGTCTGGAGACTGCGGGGACGCCCGAGCCCCCCCGAAAGTGTCCATCGCGTCCTCTCATCCGGTAGCCAACCGGCGCGATGACGCACTCCCGGGATTTTTCGACAGTTGGCGGGACAGCCTTTCGTGAGTGGCGAGCTCACAATTGGGTCCCCTACTGACTGCGGTCGGCCAGCGGTGCACCGTGCCTCGGATCCCGCTACCCTCCGCGACTAGTCTCCCGATGCTTGTTAGTCAGTGTACTTCTTATTCGGCATTTACTCGCAACGCTACTGCTCTGACCCGACTTCCATAATGGCGTCACCAGACTACGCGCCGGAACACGGCTAGGCCGCTTGGCGGTACGACTTAGTCTGGTGGGTGGTCACCAGCCACGGCCGAAGCCTACCACCGGTTGTTTGTCGCCTGATTAGCACCACCCGAGGACTACGTGTGGGGTATCATAAAAAGGGTATTCTCCCACGGACGGGGGCGACTCAGTCCTCAAAAAATATATAATTTCAGATTCAAATATTTAAAAACAATAACAACAAACAGAACTTAACTACAGTTCACATTACTCTGTCGCCCTAAAAGCTTAAAAGTTGAGAAAAAATAACAAAAAAAAACTATTTTTTTACGGATTAAAACTCGCGTATAATTTGGTTACATTTTATTTTAGGTTAAACTAAAGAACCATTGGAGGTAGATGACTTATTAACTGACTTACTGACAGACACTTACATCTCGTCTACCCGTAAACTTGATTCCTGCAAAGCATTCGAAACGTCTGGTTAAAATTAAATGTAACCAAAAATTATACGCGAGTTTAATCTGTAAAAAATAGTTTTATTACAAATAATTTAATTACTCATATGATTTTATATTATTGATTCTCATAATTACATCAAATCGCACTGAGTAAATATCGTACTACTATACAAAGTTGCTCTTCAAAACTGCTCGAACCTCGACACTCGTATACTTTTTAATTTAGTTACAATTTAATTTATGGAAACCAATATTATTTTACTGTTTGTAGAGAATCTTTTTACAGCGTACTTTAATGTATTTCCTGGTGCAGTTTAATGAGAAGTGCTCCTGTCTACGATATTTTTAATAATGGAAATAACAAGCAAAAGAATTGCAATTTACTTAGTTACATTTAAAATAAATTGAGTTTTATTTAACAGAAAACCATTCAGTAGTTTTATTAAAAAGAATCATTCGTAGGTTTCTGTCTTCAAATTAAGATTTATATGGTAATACATTCGATTTGCCTTTTCTGGATTACCCAAGTATTGTAATCTTATAAGGATTAGTTTATACTATAGTCAATAACATAAAATAGTAAATAAAATATAGTATAGTAAATATATAATTAGTTTATAGTATAGTAAAAATTCTGTCGGTTTAAATGATAAACACAGTAAATACAGCTAAATAACTAATTTCGATTGTTAATCTCAAAATCCCTTATTTCATTTACTTGTATTGTATATATAGAACTGAGTTGAACTTTAATTCTTATATAATTAAATATTAATAATATAAAAGACAGCATAAATAAAGTTTATTTATTTCTAAATAATATAAATAATACAAGCGTATTGCGTACGCTATTACTTAGATGCACAATATTATTATATAAGAACACTACATTCTTAAATGTCTTCACTTATTTTATCTAATTAGTCTTTTGTATCGACTCGTTATTTTTGTGTCTTAAAAATTAACATCTAATTGTTAATGTATAATCTATCACTTTCTATCAGCGAGCGAAGCTTTCTATGAGAAATTTTTCAGCAACCTTTGCGCATCATTTAAAAACGGTATATCCGAAAATTTCCAAATTTTGCACACTGATAGACATCAGTCTAGTAGTAGTTTAAAAGAAAATTCAAATTATCGATGTCGTTGAGGAATAGTCATGAAAAAGATAAAATTATTCGCCCGAAAAATTTGCTTCCAAAAAAATAAAAAAAAAATAGTTGAGGAAAGAATGCGTCGACGTTTTGTAAATGCAACTTCGGTGTTGTTTGCACCTCGCTTGCTTGCTTAATATGGTAACATATACCGAGATTTCGGGAGCGCAACCAGTCATAATTGAGGTCTGGTTAACGCTTCTTATTAGTTGTAAAAATCACCCCAAACAACTTTAATAAAGTTAATCGAAATACTTAATGGACACATTGACAACCTCTCCAAAACTCTTATAATATTAATTATACATAGCAACACTTACACACAAAGAAATCGAATGAATATTCAATGCAAATGTATTATTATAAGGAAACCTCAATGCATATTTTCACAAGTGAATAAATACAAATAAAGTCCAAGAGCTGACTGCTCTGATAACATTTAAGATTCGTATTGCATTTAAAATTAGTTATTAAAAATGCAATGGTTTTTGTGCTTATATTATGAAGGAATTCGATTCGATTTAAAAAAAAACATTTATATATAAATAAACAATTATTTTTTATATAAAGAATAATATTTCGAAATTTACAAATTTACATTTACAAATTTATGCTAAAACCAGGAATTACATAAAATAACTTCACATTTATCTTTTATTTGGGTCAACTGATTAATTATATATTTTTTGCTGTTACTGATGGATAAAATATTAATGTATGTTAGTTAAATTTCTTACTATATTTTGTTCTTATTGTAAAATGCGTAATGTTAGAAATTATTTTTCTGCCCTGCTAATATACATGCATGAAAATACCAATATATATATACTCAATAAATACCAAACACTTTGTACAATTTCAACACCACATGTGATATCTGACAAGGCTAGTGCTTATAAGTGTCTTTCTAAAGTTTTTCTCTGATAAGTTTATTAAACGATACAATCTATGGCTTTGAATGTCTTATTTTTTAAACTACTACTACTCAGAATTGGCTTTAAAATTTTTGCAATTAAACTTTTTTTCAATTAACTAAAAATTATTAACATTGTTAACAGACATGAGACTATAATTGTTAAGCTTTCCTTAGTTTAAAGAAAGAACAGGTTAACAGACATTTTTCAAAAATATATCTATATATATCAAAAAATATATTAGTAAATAATAATTTGTAAATTTGGTTTTTGTTATCGGTATTTTATAGTTTAAACTGACATTTAAATGTACGTAAGCACGTAATGTCCAAAATATAAAATAAATCATTTATTATATTTCGTATAAAATGAATACACAAATTTTACAGTGTCTACGCTTGTTTTTATAAGTATATTTATTTTGTCAGTTCATTATTTTTTCCGCAACAAATATACAACCGGATAGTATTCACGAATATGTGTTTTGTATCAGTTAACTAGGATAAAGCTTACGAAAGTTCGTCTGAGGGAGGCGTGAAATAAAACTAAAAATAAAATATGTTGTGTTGTGTGTTGTGTGTTGTGTGTTGTGTGTTGTGTGTTGTGTGTTGTGTGTTGTGTGTTGTGTGTTGTGTGTTGTGTGTTGTGTGTTGTGTGGTGTGGTGTGGTGTGGACAAAGAGAGAGCTAATAGTGTACGTATTACTCTTTTTATCCTTATCTAAAATTTTTGGGATCTATACCAACAATTATTCACAGTAACTTATTGTTTTGAACAATTTTATCTTATAAATATTGTATATTATATATAATGTTAATGATTCAGTTAAGTTCAAGTTAAGGTTGCATTGTTTAAAATATTATAGTCTATATTAAATTCCATTACAGTCTAAAATCAAATCTGAGCTATTGAATGTAATATTTATAAAGACAAAAATTGTTGGTACTCTTCCTATTTCGTTAATGTCCTTGTTCCGTATTCTTGTTGTGTATTTCTTTGTCAAAGTAAACTTGTAAGTCGTATGTCTTTCTTTTATTTCAAAAAAGCAACTCGTCTTGTTTCGTACGAGGTACAATTTACATTAACTTAAAAAGCACCAAGTTGCTGATTGACTGATTTATTGAAACACGTCCACTACACTATAGGCTTTTAAAAGCTTTGATAGTGACAGTCGCTAATAAAGATAACTTACTTTTAACTTTGAATTATTTTGTTATTCACTCATATTTTAAAGAGGATTGGACATACTTCAAAGCAAATGTTTTTAATAGGTTTTTACTACCTGTACCGTATTTTAAGTGGTTTATAACATATACATTGTTTACAGTCGATTAATTTTGTGATCTTAGTTTAGATATATCAAATCAAAATCTAACTTTCAATAACATACAACAAATAGAATTTCTATTAAAGAGATTTAACAAACAAACTAGACTTATATGCTGCAGCTGCCTGATTTATATCCTATTAAATTAAACTGATCGTTCAATAATTGCAGCGTTATCAGATTCTGCTATCGTTGAATACTCCTCTTAAATTTTGGCCTTTTATATATTTGATGGCAGCTGTCAGGTTTGATAAAGGCAGCGCCCTGCGGACGCTACAGGAATGTGCATCAGAAGCCATCGCTTCCAACTGAGCTATCATTTTTTTAACACCTTACGAAAAAATATTAACATGCATTTCACTCAGCTGCGTCTCGGTTCACGGATCACTACGGTTCTCTCTTACGGAACCCAACATCTAACTTATTCTTTTCCTTTATGTTGTGACAAAGACATTAACAATAATTTTCTCCCATTCTCTCCCGTAGTATAAAAGTAACTTTAATAAACCTTCATCACTGTTATTGACTGTCTTGTACTCTGATTGAAAAGTAAAAACCTTAAGTTAATCTTAGATAATATTCCCATAATAACTAACAGTCAATTATTGATTGAATTTATATTAATTCTGAATCCTCAATTATAATTTGTATATTGTAATAAATCATAAAAACGCTTTATTACAATATAATATATTTGCAATATTAAAATAGTATTAAATTAAAGTATAAAATAGGAATGTTATAACTCAAATATTACTTTATAAAACTACACACTCTTAATAAAAAATATCTAAAAGGCCCATCACAATTACAGTTAGCCATGGTTAGTTACTCTAGATTTCTTTTGAATGGAACAAAAAAAATTAAAAAGGGTGGCCTCATGTAATATAATCTTTTTTCACATCAAATTAAAAATAATTGTATTAAAAGATTTCAAACTGAAAGAAATAAAGAAGAACCATTGCTTTTTTGTCGTTTCTTCTCCACGTGCTTGCTCTTGAGAAGTATGAACCAATAAGTAGTAGGAACGCACTTGTTGTAAGTTAATACTTGCTTAAAATTTTTCATAAAATATATTTGTTACTATTCTTTATTTTAATAATATATATTTGGAAGTAAAGAAAATAAAATCTATAAGGTAGTAGTGAAAGCTACAAAAAGGATAAAACGAGATCCATTAAGGCATCTCTACGTCAATCGAGTTTAAAATTTCTTGAGATTTTAAATATATTTACTACGCTTTATATACACAACATACATAACGTGAAGAATGCGACATCTAATAAAAACCAAAAGCCTATGGTTCTTAAATTATTATATTTTAAAACCATTCAAGTGCTTAATAAATTTTAACTGTGATGTGGTTTTTTTATTTATGTAAAATTATTATTTTATAGTTATCTCTGATGTTCTTATAATTACAAACACAATAAAAGTGTTTTACATAAAAGGTTTTACTTTAACTCAGTAGGAAAATAAATATTTTTTATTGTTGGTATAAAATAAGTGAAATCCTATCAGATGGGATGTGATATGAATTCTTTGATTTATATATAATAACTCAACGTATCAAGCTGTCTCGAGTGTTGACTTTTCACAGATCACGTACTTTATTGTCGATTTACGTTTTTACGTTACGATGTCATTAGGAATATTGAAACATATATTTTTATAGACTTTGGCTATTTGATTTGTGATATAATAAAGTGGGTATCTCTATGTACTATAATTATTTCAAGATACAAAATACTATGACTAATAAATACTATAGTTTGAATAAAATAAATGTTCTTTAAATAAATGTTTTAGTTTTAGCACCCACTGTTTATAGGTTTCAGTTACCTCTTTTTATACTTGACTTGTATCGCTATGTTCATTTATTTGTAATAGATATTATAAAATGGTAACAAAGGTACTATATATAGGAAAAAAACACACATACTTCATGATAAATATTCTCTACAAGAGTAATTAATAAATCATAAACAATGTTAAGGTGTCATGTATTATGTTATCTCAATCATTTCTCCCACGAATTGATTAATTATCTTAAACAAACTATTTAACCATTTTGTATCCTTCAATTCTAAATACATTAGCGTAAATCAAATACATTAGCGTTACATCGACATGACGTCAAACAGATGTTTAATTATTCAAGACTTCAACAAGACTGACATGCCAATTTCAGGCACTCTATCATGAATTTACAAGAAATATAGACATATGATTTAAAATGTATGTCTGGACAATAAAGAAATCAATACTTTGGTCTTAATAATAAGATATAAGTATTTTAATTAGTAAAATGCAAATATTTTACTCACTTCTTAATTATATATTTAAGATACTTTCGATATTACGTATTATTTGGTAAACTCTAAAATAATTTTAATCACGCTTCTAGCTACATGACTGAGACAGTCAGATGCAGATTATAAACCTCGACGACGTAAATACATTTATAATATTATTTTCTTTTTTTATTACTTATTATTTATTTTGTATTTTTTTTTAATTTTAGAATACAACAAAGTATATGTTTATCTCTTTAAATCTAACGTAAGTATAATACAATACAATAAACACGTATCAAAAATAAAATAAAACAATTATCAAACATCTGAAACCTATCAAATCCAAACCTAATACGATATCATTAAAAGACAGGGTTGCTACTATGGCGTGTTAGTATATTGTTTATTTTACATTAAATAACAATAAAAAAAGTATATTTTAAAATTAATAACTTGTTAATAATGATTTTATTGTAGTGAGTTCTAATTAATAACTAACATGAAAAAGGTACATCCTAGCAAATTCTAGATTTCCTTGGTCGTTTGATACCACAACGAGGTCAATTATATAATCCAGTATCGAAGAAATGGACTCGAAAAAAGCTTACATAAATATAAACATACACATACACATACACACACATAAAAACACTTACACATATTCGGTCACACACACACACACACATTTACTTACAGGTTTTAAAAATTATCTAGAATTAATCAGGACATCTAAAACCTTAAGTATATCATAAAAAAATCGATTTCGAAAAAAGGGGGTAATTAAAAAAAAACGATCGTCATAATTTCATTAAATATGTACAAAACAGTAATTCAAATAGCATGAGCAGAATCAGAAAGATTCTGTTGAATTGAATGTATTTAAATTATAGTATATTAACAAAATTTTAAATTAAAAATGTCACTTAAGTCTAAGCTTTACTTAATTTATATATTGAGCAAACTTCCAATTAATCCATTTTAGGTGTTTTTATTATTAATATGGCGACAACCCTAATGTAACCGTAAATATATCTTTCCCGTTCACCGAATTGGACTATTTATCACTCAAATGGATGCTAAATAATTTATGATGACTCCCTATTAATACAACATAAGGTTCATATTCGATTAACACTTACAGAAATTTAGTTTCATCACAAGGATATATTATTGGTACTTCGATATAGAATGGTCGGTTTTGTACTACCCATGAGACATGCAATTCACTTTAATGTCTTCAGAACAACAATATAATATTGCAGTAAAACACAGGTTCATATTAAGTTCATTAAATTATTAGTTTTATTATTTTAAATATAAAATCAAAATACCCAAGAAGTATACTATATGTATGAAATTTGAATTATTTAATTATAAATATATATTAAGAAAAATCAATTAAAAAGTGATCGTTAAACAAATATGAAAATATTTTTTGTGAAGAATAATAAAATCCATCGAACATTATATTATAAAATTGAAATTGATTTTTTTTTAATTTTTTAATTTGAACATGTTTCAATAAAACTATTTTTCGGATATAAATCGCGTTTTTTTTTTTTATTTTAAAATTTATTTTAAAGTCATATTTTCACTGAATCACTCTTTAGTGTTGTAGATAAGACACGAACACACAGAGGAGTTAGTGATAAAGTGACAAGAATCTATTGTCTTGTTAGTGGAGAAGAAACAATGATGTCACTTACTAGAGTTGAGATAATTAATCTTTAAAGTACATGATACTTAGTTTATGATTAATTTAAACTTTATTAAGAAATAAATGAAATATATTTTAAGACCAACTTTTATTAAGATAATATTAACAATAATAAATAATTAAATGAGATCTATTTACTGTTTTTAATTTATTATTTTATAAGGTTCATAGAATACTTAAAACTACTTACTTATTTACTTACTTACTTACTTATTTGGAGGCTCAAAAGTTGCATGCCACATTCGGTGATCTCCTCAAAAAAAGAGAGAGGGAATATATTTATTAGGGATATAAACAGATAGAGTATAAAATAGAGTATATCATCAACAAGATAACTTAAACGTAATAAAGTTTTTTAATTGTAAACATTTCAAGGTACCTCCAATGTAAAGTGGTTGCAATAAAAATAAATGTTCTAAATATATAATGATGACATCGTTAAGACATTTATGAATATTTTATAAAATTATATTTTTTAAAGTCATTGTATTTCAACTAACATATGACATTAAAAACAATCTAAGTTATAATCTAAAGCTATGTCTAATTTGTATAATGCATTGTTATATTAGAAAAAAGTCTAAAATGGTGTTGAAAGTTTACTATTTATATATTAAAATTATTTATAAATCAGAAGTATGTCACAACCAGTCTATTGTTAGTGTCAGTGGAGAAAAGTAAGAAGCTAAGGTTTGTACGCAGTGCACTCAACCGTTTAAGTTTTAATTAATCTTGTTGATAGTTATATACATCTTCATTGTCTAGTAATCAATCTCAGGTGCTCCAGACACTCAGTGCATCCCTCGCACTCTACAGAAATGACAAACTAATTGCTTCACTGTATTTTTATTGCTACTGTGATCTGTTTAGAAACGACATTACAAAAACATAGAAGTTTTTTTTTGAGTTAAATAAATAAAATATAACAACATTTTATACGTTATCCTAAGTGTTACAATATCGTTTAGGAAACATAAACATGTTACATTTTACATAAGATATTTTAAGAGATATCCTCTTTGTATTTGTAGATATTATTATATATAATTATAATTTGTTAGATACATGATTTAAATCCCTAATTGATAGTCTTTGTCTGTTTGTTTGTTCGCGATTATGCTACATCTACAACACTGGTTATAGCTAAAGAAAGCTTCTTAACGTAGAGGTCAGTCTTCTTTGTTTTAGGTGATTTTATTTGCATGTCAGAAGACAAAAAATTATTTTGTTGAAATTAAAATCATTTTATCAAATCTTGATTAAATTTCATATAGTGATATCTTATTACTTCATTCAAGAATATTCGTTTTTTACGCCATGTTTACGACACAAGTGTTCACTGATATTGATATAAAGTGGAAAAGATACGAATAACTAAATAAATGATTTTGACTCTCAGATACGTAACCCTAAAAAAGACTATTTTTCTAGCAAAACTCTTTTCATGACAAGCAATATTTATTTCGCAGCAGTCTTTTCGAGTCTAGCCAAGATAACCTACTTAAGACTTACTTGAACTTGAACTTAATATACACTATATTATTATATAAGTTAGCGAGTTCACTCAACAGGTTAGCTCTGCTCTTTGTTATTTCTTATAGTACATGTTGTTCCTTTTACATGAACCTCAAAGAATCACGTAGTATTACGATTATGTCGACTGCATTATTATTACAAAATAAAAGATTAGTAAGACATTTTAAAGTTTTGAGATTGAATATTTATTTATTTATTTATTTATTTATTTATTTATGTACCATAAAACAGATATAGAGACATATAAGCTAAGACAATTTACACAAAGGATGACTTATCTCTTCACAAGAGATCTCTACCAGTAACCCTTGGTTATAAGAAATAGTGGTTGACATGGGTAAGGTACAAAGCAAAATGGAATATATATATATTAATAGACATACATATGATTACATAAATATTAACATACACAAATACAAAAACATATATATATATACATATAACAAAAGCATATACATACACACATACAAATACATGAATAGATTATATCAGAGTAAATAAATAATGATGATAACTACATTGACATTGAAAAAAAGTATTTCTTCAGTCTCAATTTAAATAAGGTGATATTGGGAAAGTCTTTGTAAATAAAATAGGGGAGTGAATTCCATAAATGCGCAGCACCTATAGAAAAGGATTTACTGTAATGACTTGTGTTGTACTTTGGCACCTCGAGGAACTTCTGTACAACACAAGAGCGTTCAGGTAGCTTCCTAGGGGAACATAATTGAAGGCGTTCTCGAAGGTAGGATGGACAATCATTTTTTAAAACCTTGTATAGAAGTGTTAGCACATGCATATTCCGGCGATAACGAATGGGGAGCCACTTCAACTTATTGCGGTATTCAGTAACGTGATCAAATTTGCGCAAACCGAAGATAAAACGGATGCACGAATTTTGGAGACGTTCTAATTTATCCAGCAGCTCATCAGTTGCATCTAAATAGCACACATCAGCATAGTCAAGTACAGGAAGTAAGAGAGATTGAGCAAGGATAGTTTTTATTTTAAGAGGAAGAAAATTTTGCAATAATTTAAGGGAATGTAAGGAATGATGTAGCCGTCTATTGACTTCATTCACTTGAGCTGCCCAGGCTAAGTGACAGTCCATAACTAATCCGAGATTTTTTGCTTTATCGAGGTATGGTAATAGAATTCCATCATACACTAGACGAGGCAGGATTTCAAAATTGATTTGACTGTGTAATTTTCTGGTACCAATTATCATAGCCTGCGATTTGATAGGATTGAGTAGTAGACCATAGTCTTCCGTCCACGATTGAATGTTTCGGAGGTCGTCATTTAGCGCATCGACAGCGCCTGCCAGTCCAGAAACAGTGGAATGTCTGTAAAGCTGTAAATCATCAGCATAGAGATGGTAGTGAGAAGATATAACCTTGGAAATTTCATTTATAAATAATGAGAAAAGTAAGGGAGATAGAACGCCGCCTTGTGGTACCCCAGCAGACAGTTTCATCCAATCAGAGGATCTCTCATTAGATTTAACAATCTGCTGACGACCGAAAAGATAAGATTTGAACCAGTCAATAACGGATGGAGACATTGAGAAATTTACTAGAACACCAAGCAAAATATTGAAGTCCACAGAATTAAAGGCATTACTGAAATCAAGGAGAACTAATATTGAAAGATCTTTATTGTCCATAGCGTATCGGATATCCTCAGTTACTTTCAGTAATGCAGTGCTAGTACTGTGGTGCGGACGAAAGCCAGATTGAAAAGGACTTAATAAGTTATTATTATAAAGGAAAGCGGAAAGTTGCCTGAAAACTGAGTCTTCAAGAACCTTGGAGAGGATAGGTAGTATAGATATAGGTCGATAGTGAGAAGGAGATGAAGGGTTAGAAATTTTTGGTATAGGAATCACATGGGCATTCTTCCAGGCCGTAGAAAAAGTATTGGAAAGTAATGAAAAATTTATAATGTGTGTAATAATGGGTACAAGAATATCAATTAAGGGAATAAGCATATCTCTACTAATATTGTCATTACCTATGGCTCTGGAAGAGATTGATAAAAGTGACCTCTCAATATCTCCCTCCGCTACTTCCTGGAATGAAAAGAAGGAATCACAGATAGGTGGAGAGGCATTTTTGAGCTTATATAAAGTGTTAGATTTGCGATGATCAGAGAGTTCCTGTGAAGGAGTAGAAAAGTGTGTGTTCAATGTATTTAAATCTATATTGTTATTTAGAGCGTTCCGATTCTTACCCACACCCAGCGATTTAAGGAAATTCCACATCTGTGAAGTTGAGAGATTTTGAACGGCAGAAAAAATATGACGACGTTTAGCATCCCTACACCATCTATTGCAGAGATTACGCAACCTTTTGTAAACAGCCACATTATCAATAGAAGGTTCTCGTTTGCAGATTCTCTTAGCTTTATCCCGTTTGATCATAAGAGTTTTGATAGTTGGAGTAAGCCAAGGTGCAGGAAGATGTCGAACTCTTATGCGTTTTGATGGGGCATGAATATCGTACAGCTTGAGAATTTCTGCATTAAAGATAGAAACTTTTGCATCCATAGACTGAGACTCGAAGAGCAACGACCAATTTATAGCTAAAGCATCGGATCTGAGATTATGCAAATTTATATTTTTAAAAGAGCGTCGAAAAATACTTCTACATTTGCGTTTATGAAAAGATAAGTTGTAGCTAAGAAACAAAAGGTCATGATAGGAAAAGGGTGCTGTGATTTGGCCATGAGTTAAAACATTTTCAGAATTTAAAACAAGAATAAGGTCAAGGAGCGACGGCTTAGTATTTGGAGGAAAGTGAGTTTCAGAGAGGGGAAGAATAGAGAAGTTAAAAGAGTTTAATAAAGATTTGAGTTTGTGAGTTCTGAGGTCATCTTTGACCAAGCAAGTATTGAAGTCACCCATTAGAATAATATGATTATGAGATGGAGAAAAAGTTTCAAGAAGTAATTCTAAAGAACTGAAATAGTTGATATGGAGGGAAGGACAGTAGAGAACGCCTATTAATACTTTAGTATGATGATATATAATTTCTATAAAAAGGTATTCCAAATCAGTATCAGAGGACTGTTTAACGATATTATAAGGGATATTGTTACGAAGATAGATACATACACCGCCACCTCTTTTGGAAGTTCTATCATTACGTATAAGGGTAAAGTCAGGGATGCTATAGAAAGAGGATGGAAGTGAAGGTTTTAACCAAGATTCAGATACCAGGATGCCATCAAGAGTTACGTTGCTAAAAGATGCGAGAAGGTCAGTATAATGAGCCGGAATACTTTGCGCATTGATATGAACTAAGTTAAGTTTATCGGAGAAGTTAAGAAAAATAGAATTAATTTGAGCATCAATAGACGAAGACAAGTTACAACTGGAAGAAGAAATACTGGAAGTGCTAAGAATATCATCATTTGAATTACAAGAAAAATAATCATCAGTAAGATCAATGCCTGGTAAACCAGACATGTAAGTCATGTATTTTAAAACAAATTAATAATATACAAAATATTACCTTATAATAAAATAAAATATATAGCTTAATGTAATAAATATAAAAAATAATAAAAATAATAATAATAATAAATTACACTTGATATTAAATCAAAAAATCTCCTACAAACATGGCAAATATTTAAAAAACTTATAATAGACTGTGACAAAAGCCAGGTAAAAAAAAAAAAAAAAAGAATATTTAAGACACAAAAGTGCATAAAATAACCTCACCTAAGGAAAACAAATAAAAAAAAACTTAATAATAATCAATATACATTGCATTAATTGACACTTCATTGATTATGTTAGGACAGGTATCCGAACAATTAATACAACAAACAAGTGTCAAAAACTGAAATGTCAAAACAAGGTTATTTTATAAATATAAAAAGAACACTGGCAGTTTGTGAGCACAAAATAGCAAAAGAGTTATAAGCACTTAAAAATTAAAACAAAAATAATAAATATTAAAAAGATTATCACGGATAAGAATAAAAATACAGGAAGATACTGCACCTCACGAAGATTAGCACAGTTACAGCTGTTTAATTTATTCTTTTACTTAGCTGTTGCTGCCTTTTGAATGCGACGAGTTCTGATTTGCTTATTTCGTTCCGGGGGGGCGTAAGAAGAATCTATAGGAAATGTTAATATTAAATGCTGCAGCTCCTGCAAAGCTACAATCTTTTTCCTGCTTTTATTGGGCAAAACGATAACTATAGAGCCCTCCGAAGTCCAGCAATTCTTCAGTCCAAAGTGTTTCCTAGCAGCCATAAAAACTTCCTGTCGAGGCTTTGTGAGAAATTCGGACAAAGTGACCCCACTGCCTTTAAGCACAGTTTTAGAGTTCCATATTAAATTTCTAGATTTGAGACCTGCAAATCTGACCAGTATTGGTCGGGGTCTGTCTCTTTTAGCACCTAAGCGATGACACACATCAACACTGTCAACCACTGAACTAGGCAGCTTCATGTGATCACATAACACAGATTTGATAGTTGAGTCAACCGTCTCATCGGGAGCTTCTTGCAAGCCATGAAACAGGAGAATTTTATTTCTGGACCTTGCCTCGTGTTTATCAAAACCCTCAGATAATAGTTGTAATTGCTGACGAAGCATACCCAGAGTTTTCCAAACTAAGGTCTTGAAGGAGGTGAATTCTACGGCGAGTCCGGATAAATCTTTATGAGTGCCTGAAGATAATTTTGACGCTTGGGATTGTGAAAGTTCTTTGTCAAAACCGTCCATCCGTGCTTCGAACATATGGACAATATCATCCATGTTTTTCTTAAGTTGTGAGTGCAGATCCATTGGTGAAAAATATTTTGTGAACACTTTTAATATAAAGTTGATAGATGCCAGGTATGTAGGATACTTTTAGAACATTTATATACAATTAAATTAAATATTAAATTGAATTTTGAATTTAAAAAATTAAATTTAACCCAGGAGACAAAAAAGTATGTGTTGCTTATTGTACAACTACCCGCAATCTTCAATATATTAATAAACAAGAATAAAATGTAATGAAACCAACAATGGAATTAAGGAATATCAATAAAAGTTTTCTAGCAATAACTGACTTGTGTAGCAATCCGTTTTTGTTTTTCAAAACATTTATATATTATAGTATTATACAATATGGTGTCTTTAATCAAACCCGTGTGTGATTAAGCCGTCTCTTTGTAAATTTTCATGGAAAATATAAAACTTTTCAGAACTAAAAACTAATTTATTTCATTGTTGTTCACTTCTGTTTAATAGCAAAGTTTAAAGAAAAAAAAATTCCGCAATGTGAGAGAGATTTTATAAGTAGATAAAAGCTATTTGAGGTACTTATAACTTTATGAAGACAAAAAATAGAAATAATTAAATATGTGTGTGTGTTATTTTAAATGCAATTTTCAAAATTTAAAACATATCTTTAAACAAAATTATGTTTATTTGCATAGTTTTATTTAGATAATTACTTCTCAACAATCAGTAATCTTTAAAAGTAATACTATAATTAGCTTGTTGTATGTAAAATTTAACTACGCTTCAACAAATAATTTCTTATAAAAAAAATATATTTCAAAAGAAAGCAAAATATATTAAAGAATGCATAAAACTAAAATGAATGTTCTTTCCTAACATTGCTATATGAAAGGAAACATGCTGGAATAACCCACAATAAAGAGGCAGAACAATTTAATAAAGCAGCTTACTCGTGACATTCTTGTGATACATTAATTTCATTGCAATCTATTCGTATTTTATATATATTTTTAAGAATTTCTTATTTAAACCTCTATATTGTAAAAAAAACCACTTAAACTGGACTTAATTATAGAATTATAAAATGTAACACAATCATAATACAATTAATTTTGTACTTTGTAATAAAACAATCGTTATTTTTTAACAATTTATTATGTAATTTTGTTTGTAGATTGTCAAATGAGAATACATTCAATAGCTTGTACTGTGTACATTGTATTGTTATCTCCTGGGCAATAACTTCTCGACAGATTTACTGAATAATGTGTTACAAATACGTTAGGGCGTAATCATCGAACAATAAACTGTGGATCAATCAATCTTGGTCGTATCGTATCGATACAATAATCAATCTTGATCCTTGCAACGAGCATGTATAGCACCTGTCGATTTATTACTGAAACTACAATGTTAAATTTAGTTCAAATCTAAATTAAGTTTTTCAAAATACTATTGTTTTTATCTTAACGTTTTTTATTTCAAACATTTTAATGAAACTGGGACCTAATTGACTTGTTGTTTAATAAAATTAATTTTGAAACAAATTTTACCCTAAATGATTAACTAAAAATGTTTTATTGCTACCCTTTTGAATATTATAACATGAAATTGTGGTTAAGTAAAGTCACAAATAAAATATAACACTCAATTATTTCAATGAATTGTATATTCAATTTTAAGAGATTTTTATTCATAAAGTCATATTAATCATATTAAATAAATATACAATGAAAAAATCTATACGAGCAGGATTCGAACTCGCAATCTTTGGGAAACCAATTTACTAATACCAATTGAGGTACGGTATCGCTACTCGTTTCGATAAAGCGATATCTATTAGGTTTCTTTCGTGAAACCTAACCAATGTTTCTAACTTTGCAGTTTTGTATTCTATATAATAAGAAACATATTGTACATTAAAAACATGTCACAATCGATATTAATATTTGAAATATATGTAATATTAGTACTGATAATCGTTCAACAATATTTATTTTTATTGCGTGAAATTGTCCCTTTTTATCTCTTTCTATTTTCCTTATTATTACATTAATTAGACGTCATTTATTTTTTTTATATATAAACTCTAAAAAAAATGTTTTTATTTACTTCCAAACTTAATTGTAGTTCATTGAAATCTAGAGGAAGTTATTTATATAGTTATATAAAATATAATGATATCAATTAATTACAACGAACAATCAATAACTTTTAGCTTCTTACTGCTTTCATTTCATCATCTTAGCTTCTCATCGCTAAATGAGGGTAAAGTGTAGGAATAAGATGACCTTGGCACAATGCGTTTGTGGTTTTAGATTAGTTTATTCTGTTTGAATATAGATTAATTTATGTAAGAGGTTTATTATATACTCCTGGATATCATCAGCTAAGTTGGGTAAAATCAAATTATTTATTTTATCGATGTCAACACCGGTATTATTCAAAAGGAATTTTCAACATATAAAACAAATTCACTGAAGTTTCTATTATAAGAAATTTATTAAATTTAACTTCTAGCATTGGTTTACCTATAATCTTTAAACTAATTAAAAAATAATGACGTCATATTCAAGACTTGCTTGTAGCTTGACGTTATTATGTTGATGAATTTATGAGATGTAGTGAAGTACAGGATTTAATAAGTCATAATGTTTAGTGAAATAATTAAAGGAGTTCAACTGTTGGTTCTTTTCTTTTTACATGTTTATGTAATGTGAATTTCTTGCATTTACATATTTTTTATTTATCTGGCACCGTTTGCCCTTGTGTATAATCTTACAATATATTTATTTTGTTAAGATTAATACTAATACCAATGTGAAAGATATTATATTTCAAACATCAATAAGTTACATATAATATTATATACTTATTAAGTGAAATACAACACTAGTATTCTTTAATATAGCGTCGAACATGCAACGTGTGTGAGGGATTATACCGCACTTAGAAAATCCGACTCTCAACGCTCGTGTAAGTGGCTCTGAAAGCGATTTGACCAGACTTACGACACAACAGTAGATAAGTACCATGCATTACACTTTTGCAACATATTTATCTACTTATATAAAAATATCACTATTTTAATTATTACGTCGAATAAATTAGAATAAAAATTTTGAAACAATTAAAAAACACAGCTATTGAAGTCCGCACTATAAATTAAACATTGTTGAGCCGCGGAGAATATTATTTTATTAATACATTTATTTTACACTATTGATAGCCAAAAAAAGAAATAAACAAACCCAACTATTGTTAGTGCAACCTTGCGATATATTCATATTATATATTAGCAACTGTAACATTTTACATGTTCAACAGTACAACATTATCCAGACCGATGGAAGTCTGTGGAAGTACGTGTGCTAGACCGGATTATGCAACTCTCAGTACATCATTGTAACTTCGCTCTTGAGACGACACTAGGTAAGAGCGATTCAAAGCAGGTACATAAAAATAATAAAAAATATAAAGGTTGAAATAAAATAAGAAAAAATAAATGAAAAGATCAATAACTATTCTATGTACAATTAAGCAAAGATACATATTTGCCTACAAAAAATGTTATTGTAATGTTTTCTAAGATTTACACGAGCACTACACATTTTAATAAAACTATTGTACGGATATAACTCGCGTTTATTATTACACGAACACGTTTGTTGCACGTCTCTTTTTGCATTCGAAACGTCGGGTTAAATTTAAAAATATTACATTTTGATATACATAAACGCGAGTTAAATCCGCAAAATAGTTTTATTGAAATGTTATTGTGTTCATTTTGACATGTTTATAACCAAGGTCTCATAGAATTAATAATCTAAGAACAATATTACAAATGTATGTTTTTTTATTTCATATATATTAAAAAACAAGAAAAAACTGAAGCTAAAAACCTGATAATTTATAACTAATACAATTATTATCATCAACATTGACACTGTTGCAGTTTCGAGTTATAATTGTTTAAATTTTTTAAGTAATTTTAATATCGCTTAAGACGTTTATAGACAATTTAAAGAAAAATGATATTATCATAAATAATATAATTTATTTTCATTTTGAGATTAAAAACAATATTTATTGACTACAGTTATAAATATTCAAAGCAATATCTAGCAATATTTTTAATTATGCCTCTTCTCTGCGGTGCAAATTGCACTTTGAACAGATTTTGCAGGACAGCGCAAATGCACTTCTGTTTCAGTGTAGCGTTAAGAGTTCCAATCTGCGTAACTCACACCTGCGACGCTAAAAGTGAGGAACCACACGTTATTATTTGAGTAAAATATATTATAACAGTTTCATATTTACTTTTACTTTGAGTTTTTAATTTTAAGCACAAACTTTCACAACGACTTCATTCTAATATAATCCACGTTGCTCATTACCCCGGGTTTGTAATTAAAAATGTTGTTTAGTTTTTGAAATTGAAACATTTTTGAATGTTTTGTTTGTCTTTGAAACTGCAATTAATTTTAGTGCTGAATTTTTCACCAGAGATCTTCAAATGATTTCAAATATAATAATTGATCACATTTAGACGAGCATTTGTATGCGGTTAACGAAATATAAATCCGTCTTAATTCGAAACAAGTTTATGTTAAATATTTTGTAGAAGTAAATTCTAACAATGTAATATGACAATAGCTGTTTCTCGCGACTTGCTCTGCATGCAATAAACTACTGCAATCAGTTGCACTTTCTATTTTGTGCGTTTTTAACTAGAATCTAACTAGTTTCTTTATTACTACCCAATAAGTAATCTTAACTATTAATTGTAAGAATAATTTATTTAAAATTCCATGTCATTTCCAACAGAAGATAAACAAATAGTGGGAAACTACAGATATAAATTTATTATATTAAAAATTTTTATGATTTAAAATATAATTAATTTATATGGTCAAAAAAGGTGGACAACATTTGGAGCAGCCTTTGTGTGCTCCCAATTGCATTATTGCAATACTTATACTTATGTATAAATAAATAGACGGCAATAGCGACTCAACTTCTGATGGGGACTCTTTTGGTTATGCTGATTTAAGTTAGTTTGAAATACAGCATTCCTTGCATTAATTTTTATAGTGTTTTTTTAATCTTATTATGAAAAGGTGACCAAGCTTATAAATTCCGCTGTCAATTTATATATTATATATATAATCGCTGTATATTTGTACATAGATATACTAACGAGTTTGTATTTGATAAGCTTTCATCTTATTCTTACATTTAGCGAATCCAAATAAATAATTTGTAAGCACAATATCTTATATCTATAATTATTTATTTAATTACTAATTTAAACTTCAAATAAAATTAAATTAAATTCACAAAAAAATCATTATATTTTTATTTTCGTCTCAAAAAACGGCTTTGAAACTGGCAAAGTAAAGTCATTAACCTGGTTTGTTACAAACTAAATGAATAACTCAGAAAAAGTGAACTAGTTTTCAAACGATCAAAGGCTTTTAAGCTGCGAAAAAAGATTTAACATTGTAATAATAAATAGACGAATAATTCTTAATAATAAAGGAAAAATATTACAACATACATTGTTTTTATAATTTAAACAACATGGGTTGAGATCGTCAAATATGTTCAGGGCCTCTAAATTTCACGCCCGAAATTTGTTTTTCTGCCAAAGCAAAACTCAATATAATTGTTAGAATCAAAATCCGCTCATTATTATGTTTATTTATTTTCCATTTTGAATTAATACTATTGATCACTTCTGTACGTTGAATGAAAGTGTCAGAAGGACCTATTTTGATACGATAACTATCTAAATAAGGTCCTCTGTTGAGATACTCTAACACTTAAAGTTGAGATTACGAGGGTTAAAAACGCGCCCTGGACTGAGAGGAACCACATTACAGACTCAGCTGGGTAGTTTTCATTGTGCTCACTGTTTCACAAACGTCCACAATATTTAACAAATAATTTACGAACAATTAGAATCATCGCAATCAATCATGAAATTGAAATAACAAATTTTGCATTTTATGGTCAGTCCTCTGATTATAAAAAAAATTGCGCGTACTAGATATTAATTTCTGTGACGCGGGAGATTGACTCACAAATAGTGGCTGCAATCACTTTCAAGATAGCAACGACAATTTATAGTTCACAGAAATATGCAATGTGTGAATCAATAAAAAAAATGTTTAACTCAGCAGTCGAGTACACTAATAACTTTACGTGAAGACTCATCATTTTTTTAGTCTAACATATTAAAAATAATCCCTTTTAATTATTTTGTGTTCTTATATTACAACTAATCGAAAATAAAATTACAATAATTATGAGTACATTTTAACCTCGACAATCATAGCGCACTTTTTCCAAAACATTAAAACTTATCACAATCGAAAAGGACGAACTTTTTCCACTGTAGAAATAAGAATGATTTCCAAATTATTTACTAGATACACGATATTATGCATTTAATAATAATATTAAACAAAGATATTTGTCAAAAACCTTTTTTTTTTCTAACAGCTATAACTAAACTAAAAATGAATAAAATATCAAAATACAAAGGAACTAATAAAATAAAAAAATAAAAAATGTACATGCATTCCTAATTCTTTGTATAATTATTAAAGTCACAAATCTGTTCTCTTTGCTCCTTTGAAAATAAAAGATATTCAAGAGTTAGAACATTTTTATATGTTAGTTGGAACAATAGGAAAAATTGTATTAGAATACTTTTTATACAAAAATAAAAAAGTAAATAATCGGATATTAATAATATAATGTTTAAATACCTTACATGTTTATGAATTTCATTTTTATGTAAATATATCTAAGTGTAATGATTGCTGTGTATCGATTTGTATAAAAAATTCATATTCATTAATGGAGCTTTTAGTATTTAGGTACTAATAATACATCATGCATATTTAATGACATAGAAGTCATTAAGCTGGAGCTGGGAGCTATATAATATTATGATAGATATTGACATAACATATAATCATGCATTTTATTGGTATTATAATTTGTGCATTTATCGCCTCTACTAAAAAACATATCTGTACTTCGTATACTTTAAGTAAACGTTATATTGGATATAGTTGAGTCTTAAAATTATCTATTCTCCTTAGAAATAATTAATTTCATAAGCCAATTTTCTTTTATCTTGAATAACGAATCAAAATTTGTAGGCAGCGCTTTAATTAGTCCTGCTAATTAGTAATTAAGCAAATTACTTTTAATAAATTATCTTCTTCTGGCATACATCTTGGTAATAAGACATTGTTAAAATGATTCTTATTTCAAATTAGATAAGTATAACTATATAATGAAGGGAGAACTGAAGTCATTATAACTACTCACTCAATATAATTATTAAATAATTTTATTGATAAATTGTCAGGGGTACAGATGAGGACTTAGGAGACGCATCATCCCTACAACAGTACGGCAACAGCAGGTATTCTTCCCGAACTTAGGAGATACCTTTTGAAAAACATTGCAATGCTATTTTAGATTTATATAATGCGAAGCTAGAAAACAACAAAAGAAATAAATTAACCTTAAAATTATAATGTTGACATTTTTCGCTACAGCTTGACGTTAAAATAATATTTCATAGTAATAAAACTACTCGTATTGCTATTTAAACATATCATATTTATTAAGTAGCCATTACTCTTTATCTCCAGAATAAAAAATACATTACAGATTGTAAGAGTTTTTATAATCAGAGACAACATTGAGCAACTTTTTCTATACTTACAAACATATTTCTACGTGAATTCCTAAGACTTACCTAGTTTTATTCAAATCTAAATATATCATCAGAAGTCATAATGACATCCCGTGGAGCGATTTCAAGCTATTTAAATAAATATACTGGTAAATACGATTTTATTTAAAGAAAAAATTGCTACATTATTTATTCAATAACAAAAACATGACAGACTTAACTCTTTATTGAATCTCAGAACTTTTAACGATGTTCTTAACAGAATGTGAGGATTGAAAAACTTTTCTACATTTTGTGTTTTCTGGTAGTTATTTAATATAATATTTATTGTATGTCTTCAGATAATAGTTAGACACCTTTTTTACATTTTGTAGACTCAGCTTCAAAAGTCGATGATCGTATTTAAAGTTAATATTTTTTTTATTCTGAACCATAATATATTCATGTGCTTCTGATTTTTATTGTAGCTTCAAAAGATTTAGCTCTATAGGAATGCTTTGAAAATACTTTAATCTTTATATTAGGTATATAGAGGTCGTAATAGAGGACGTTCATCATTTTATTTATTTTACTTATAATAAGGCGTTTTTCTGTTTTTCATAATAATAGTAAAATTGGATTACCAACTTAAGATAAAAATTTTATATAACTAATTTGATAAAAGTTTTTGTTCCTATATTACAAATTACATAGACATACAAATTATTCTAATTACTCTGTCTTCATATTCTTCATAAAAAATAGCTCAAATAGGTTTGATCTTATTATTCATCCTCTTGCTAATTGATTATTTTTTTATTTAACTTTGCATTATACAGAAGTTTTAGAAATCAACATCACTATATAGTATTTTCTTAGATACTCACGAGTACACATTTAAAATAAAACTATTTTTTACGGATTAAACTCGCGTATAATTTTGTTACATTTTAATTTTAACCCGACGTTTCGAATGCTATGCAGCAATCGTGTTCACGGGTAGACGAGATGTAAGTGTCTGAATTACAGAGAATAGTGTTGTTAACAATTTTTTATTAACTGAAGAATAACTTTATTTTGCTTAAGATACTGTTAAATCAAGTGAAATAAATGAAACAAAGCTAAGAATTTTACTAACAAAAAGCTATTTCATTAACAGCATTCAATCTTCTTTACAAGCGTAGATAGTTTTATCTTAAGAACTATAAAATAAATTAATTGGTAAATTTACAAGAACAATTTACATACAAAGTTGAATTATATATTTTTTTATTGTTTCAAAGCTTTGGAAAGAAATATAAATTACAACTGAAAACAGACGACAGATATATGAACAATATTAAATCACTTTTTGCTTTTTAATTTTTACAAAAGTTTCTGAAAAATTGAAGAATATAGGATATTTAGATTTATTTTTTTATTTATCTAAATAGTAGTAAGAAAGAGTAAGTACGATCAACCATAATTTTTCAAGCGCCAAAATTTTCCGTTATTTTCTTTTTCAGTAAATCCCGGAAGACCGAGCAATAAACAGCTTTTTAATTGCAAACCAGACAATTTATTAAAGGTTTTTGACCGAAGCGAGTGGACCGCTCTACTGGAGAGAATTTGCATTAGTTTTACAAAGTTGGCATTAAAACGGCTTAACGGTATATGTGTGGTGGTTTGTAAAAAAAAAATCAAAAAAATTCATTGTCGTTGAGGAATAATGTACAAAAAACATCACTCCCATAGACTTCAATGTAAAAAAAATTGCGCGAAAAATTGAAGTCTCATTGTGGATGCGCGTGCCGAATTTTTTAAATCGAATTGTACGGTGCCCCTGTTAAATTTTTTTTCTCACACCAAGACGAAGCCTTCGGCTTGGCTCGCTTCGCTCAACATACAAACGGCACCCGAGATTTTGCGATCGCAGCGAGTCGAAATTGAGGGTCTGGTGTCGTTCCTAGTATTTAAATTACGTTAAATAAAACCTTTAATAAATTATTTCCTTGATTACCATGACTCACAGTAAAAGATCATTCCCTTTTAAATTGCACGACAAATATGGGTTAATATAGAAATTTATTTGACCGCTAAAATACAACAGATATGGAGTTTCATACAAGTTTTGGCGGTCAATGTTAGCAAAAACTTAGTTGGTACAGTTATTTCGATTTATTTCGAGGAAGGTTGTCAAAATCATACTATAACTTCCCAGGAAATGCGAGAAATTTTGTCCTACAAATTGTAAATATGTGGTTTTTATGATTATGAAAATAATAAATGTTATTTTATCGTTATCTGTTTATTTTTTCCTTGAAGATAAGATAAAAGTAGTTGATAGCTCAAATTAATTGTTAAAGCTATATTATAGCGTCATAAGTTTAATATATAAAAAATATATAGAACGATGGATATAAAGTGTAACTGTTTATAAATAAACAAACTATATTCGTACATTGTTATACAAAAATGTTTTTATTTTAAAAACTAATCAATTTGTAATAACGTAAAAAAACATAATAACGTGTTGTTCCTCACTTTCAGCGTCACAGGTGTGAGTTACGCAGATTAGTACTCTTCACGCAACACTGAACCAGAAGTGCATTTCTCCTGCAAAATCTGTTCAAAGTGCAAATTGCACCGCAGGAAGCCAGGACACTTAAAAATATTGACTTATAATTTAAAATTGTTATCAGTGAATATTGGTTTTAAGCTCTTTGTGCTTTAATTGTGAATTTTCCATACACAGATTAAGGTGTGCCAAAGGTTACAGGTTGAGCCATGCCAATGTTGATGATTATATTTATTTATTTATTTATTTGAAACAAAAAAATACAGTGTGACAATAAATAAGACATGATGATACTGCAAAGTTATTAACTGTAGCGCAGCATCAACGATCACACAATTATGGACAATATTGCTTCAAAAAAATTACATAACTCAAGACAATTCAGAACACTTAATACAATTTACATACGTATGTATAATCGCTCATGTGAGTATACAAATGTGTGTCTGTGTTTATGTGTGTGTGCGTGTGTGCGTGTGTGTCTGTGTGTGTGTGTGTAAAAAGTGAGTTACAAGTTTATTAGGGGAAATTGATAATTAAGGACTCGGTCTTATCATATTTGTATTAGGTATATAATATCAGGTTTTGCGGTCCAGTTCTATCTTGATTTTTAATAGTGGCTAGCAAATTACTTCACAATATATATAATGCTGTGATATTATAATATATATAATGCTGTGATGTGCAAATTCATATTTCTACGATTTTTCTTAACTTATTGTTTCTGTGATTCGTTGGTTAAATTAAAAATTAGAAATCAAATATGGCTAGTTGGTACTATTGTAGATAATTTCAGTCTTCAAGGGCAGGGGATCAATGTGCTTGCCCCATACCAATAATAAATATTTTAGACAAATGTATATCACTGCTTAAATGTTTGTAGAATAATGATAGGTTTTATTTAAAAATTTCTCTCAAATAAATATTTTACTTTCTTTGTGTAAACTGTATTAGTGGAATCTTTAGACATACTTTATACCGTCTTAGTCTCAAGAGTTAAGTCATAATGATGTACTTAACGTTACATAATCCGAGCCAGCTTCAAACGACTACCATCGGTCTGTGTTTAATAGCAGCTATGTTAAGAAGAGTTGAACATTGCTTACAATCTCACAGAAGTTGTTAAATGAACAAGATTTCATAATGATAACTTAACATTCATAACTTTAGCCAAATTTTGTAATTTTTGTAAGGAAGTGCATGGAAAATGTTGTATTTGATAATAAATATTATAATTATACAGCAAGGTTGTATGTATATAAGTGGTTTTTTTTTAAATTTTATATAAAGATTTTTTTTTATTTTTTTATTTTAATTAATTCACAAAGTTATGTTTTTTATATATGTAGATAATTTTATTAAAAAATTCTAACGCACGGTAACTTACCTTCTATTGTTTCGTACGTCTGGTCAAATCGCTTTCAGAGCCACTCACACTCACACGAGCTGAGAGTCGGATTTTCTAAGTGCGGTATAATCTCTGGCACACATTGTATGTTGCCTGCTATATTAAAGAGTGCTGCTTGAATTGTACGTGATAAATACATAATGATGAATTCTGTTGGAGTTTTTTTTATATGTAGTTAAATATCTGCAGCTAGCAGCTAGCAAATTTATTATTTATAAATGGAGTTTACAGTTACAGTGACTGTATATTTAAAATCTCATGTTATAATATACAAAAAGGTAGTAATTAAACATTTTTAGTTGATCACTTAGGGTAAAATTTGTTTCAAAATTAATTTTATTAAACAACATGTAAATTAGGTCCAAGTTTCATTGAAAAATGTTTGAAATACAAATACGTTAAGATAAAAACAATAGTATTTTGAAAAACTAAATTTAGATTTGAACAAAATTTAAGATATTGTAGTTTCAGTAATAAATCGACAGGTGCTATAAATGCTCGTTGCAAGGATCAAGATTGATTATTGTATCGATACGATACGACCAAGATTGATTGATCCACAGTTCATTCTTCGGTGATTACGCCCTAACGTATTTGTAACACATTATTCAGTAAATCTGTCGAGAAGTTATTGCCCAGGAGATAACAATACAATGTACACAGTACAAGCTATTGAATGTATTCTCATTTGACAATCTACAAACAAAATTACATAATAAATTGTTAAAAAATAACGATTGTTTTATTACAAAGTACAAAATTAATTGTATTATGATTCTGTTAAATTTTATGACTCTATAATCAAATCCAGTTCAAGTATTTTATTATTTTTTCATAATACAGAGAGTAAAATAAGAAAGTCTTAAATATATGAATACATTGTAATGAAACTAATGTATCACAAGAATTTCACGAGTAAGTTGCTTTATTAAATTGTTCTGCCTCTTTATTGTGGGTTATTCTACCATGTTTCCTTTCATATAGCAATGTTAGGAAAGAACATTTATTTTAGTTTTATGCATTTTAATATATTACGCTATAATTTTTAAATATATTTTAAAAATAAATTATTTGTAAGCTAATTATAATTTTACTTTTAAGGGTGTTGAAATGTAATTATCTAAATAAAACTACGCAAATAAACATAATTTTGTTTAAAGATATGTTTTCAATTTTGAAAATTGCATTTAAAATAACACACACATATATAATTATTTCTATTTTTTGTCTAAGCAAGAGTTATAAATAGCTCAAATAACTTTGATCTTCTTAATAAATCTCTCTCACAATGCAGAGTATTTTTTTTCTCTAAACTTTGCTATTAAACAGAAGAGTGAACAATGAAACAAACTAGTTTTTAGTTCTGAAAAGTTTTATATTCTCCATGAAAAGGATATTTTTAATGACTAAAACCGATTGAGTCAGAAACAGAAAGCGTTGTGCAAGTTTTTACTGACAGTTTCTAATTTTATTGTATCTAGTCGTGAATAAAAGAAATAATTTATTTAGACGAAAAATGTACATTTTATATAAAAAAGGCTACGTGTCGCAGTGGATAAACTTTATTAAACATTTAATCAAGCAGAAGATTTGATCATACATGGGTTTGATTAAAAACACTATATTAAACCTATAATATATAAATGCTTGAAAAACAAACTCTGATTGCTACACAAGTCGCTGATTGCTAGAAAACTTTTATTTTTGTATGTGTTTGTTTGTGTGTTTGTCCCAAATAATATGTTCTCAATTTTTTTTTTTTGATAGATCATTGATTATCACATTCAACTTTAGGTTGAATATCTAAAGTCATTTAATAAACATTACAAAATAATAAAATTAAAAAGGAAATCGTACCTATTTCAATTATTTTTTGGATTTTTAAATATTATCTTAATATAAGTAAGTCTAAGAATGGATTTCATTTTATTAAGTTTGAATTTTGCCTAAAATCTTCTAATAAGTAAAAGCGTCTAGAAGAAATAAATTAATCTTAAACTAAATATCTACTGTAAGGATTAATTATCTGAACTGTACTAAGTGACTACATCGTTGTTTCTTCTCTTCTAACAAGACAATAGATTTTTGTAAAAATTATGTAACAATTTTATTGTTCTTTTTAAAACTTTTCCATATTTGTCACATCACCACTTTTCTTTTTAAATTGTTCATAAATATTTAATCCTGGAAGATAATTAAACTCTAATTTTATTATATATAATTAAATAACGTAAATTTCCTACCTAAATACCTAATAGAATAATAATAGTATTCTGAAGACATTAAAGTGAAGTGAACATTTCATGGGTAGTTCAAAACCGACATGCTATATCGAAGTACCAATCTCCTTGTAATGAAACTAAATTTCTGTTAGTGTTAATCGAATATGAACCTTATGTTATATTAATAGGGAGTTATCATAAATTATTTTGCATAGGTTTGAGTGATAAATATTCCAATTTCGTGAACGGGGAAGATATATTTACGGTTACATAAGGGTTGTCGACACATAAATAATAAAAAATACCTAAAAAAGATTAATTGTAAGTTTGCTGAAATACATTAAGTATAAATTGAGTAATGTTTAAATTTAAGTTAATTTTATATAATTTAAAACTTTGTTTATATATTACGATCTAAATACATTCAATACAACAAGGGACGGGATCTTTCTGAATCTGCTCGTGCTAATTGAAATACTGTTCTGTACATATTTAAGACATGAAAACTGTGTGTATGAATATTAGTCGTTTTTGATTTTTAACTTCTTGATTAAGGCAGTTATTGTAATTACCCCCATACTCAAAATTTTTGTGATAATTTTACGTTTACGATGTAATTACGGATAATTTTTAAAAACATGTATGTATGCGTGAGTGTGTGTTTGTGTGTTTATGTGTGTGTGTATGTGCGTGTGTGTGGATGTCTATATGTGTAATTATGTAAGTTTTTTTCGGCTCTCGATAATGGATTATGCAATTGATTTCGTTGTGGTATCAAACGATCAAGAAAGTCTAGAATTTGCTACGATGTACCTTGTTGATTTTAGTTAATTGTTAGAACTCAATACAATAAAATCATTATTCCCAAGTTTTTTATTACAAAATATACTTTTTTTATTGTTATTTAATGTAAAATAAACAATATACTACCACGCTATAGTAGCAACCCTATCTTTTAATGATCTGTTACGTTTGGATTTTGATAGGTTTCAGATGCTTGGATAATTGTTTCATTTTGTTTAATGTTTTCCTATTATCTCCAATACTTACGGTTTGATTTTAAGAAATAGACGTATACTTTATTGTCAAAATAATACAAATAAAAAATAGACAAATAATAACATATGATAAATGTATTTCTTTAGTAGAAAAATAAAAAAGACAGCTGACTGTCTCAGTCAAGTAGCAAACATAGCTACAATATCTACTTTACACAAATCTTCTATGAACGGTTCTACTAACCAGCTCAAGCGATCCCATATACTACATAATTAACTTTAGAGTTATCAAACGTTATTAAATATATTTTAGTGTTTACTTAATAATAATGTAATGTAATATAAAGTACTTCTTAAGTATATAATAATATCATTAGTAGCGACCGACGAATTAACTGTTTTTAAAATGTAATAACATACTTACTATGTTAAAGAGCAAATTATTGTACTGTGTTGTCGTCTTTGTATGTCTTGTTAGATATATATATTTCATATTTCGCTAGATATCTTGTAGATTTATAATTAAGTGTCTGAAATTGTCATGTCCTTCTTATTTGAAATCTTGAATAATTTAAAATCTTTTGACGAATTTTTGAACTAAAACCTTAAATGAACATTATATACTATCTAAATAAATGAATATAGCTTTACAAATTAAAAAATTGATATAATAAGAGGTAACTAAAATCTAAAAAACAATACATGTTAAAACAAGGCTACATTTAAAGAACAGTTATTTCATTTAGACTGAATAATATATTTTACATTTTAAAATCTCACGAGACATATAAAGGAAAGGAGTGTCTGTTATATATTAAGAGCCTACAATTTATATGTTCCGCAGTCTCCTCTACGGAGTAATCAATGATAACAAAAAGCATGCGCGAAGTATTACGATTTTTATAGAATATTGAAAGATGAAATAATATTAATTACTATTTTAATTGGATATTGTGACAATAAAACCAGATTTGTTGTTATATGGAATTAATAAAATAATACCAGATAAATGATTTAAGTAATACGCAATTGTTTCGATTTTATAAGCAAAAAAATTTCCAGAATCCATTCTCCATACAATCTGAGCCCATCTGTATGCTAGTTTGGTCTAACGAAATACTACCTTTTCATAAAAGAACGGTTCTAAGGTTATAAATTGAAATATTGAAATATTTGCAATTTACAAGCTTAGTGTGAAAGCAGCAGGTATTATCTTTCCTTAACGTCCGTCTGCTCTATTCACCAGTATCTCATTCCTTCTTGTATATCTTAAGCTCCTCTCTTTCTGAAGATGGACATAGACCATATATTATTAGAGCTATAGTATTATATCTAATTTATTTTCTTGTTGTAGTTGCCATCCTGTATGTTATAATGCGATTAAATGCTATATAATTACTATATATTTTTTTAATTTGTTATATTTCCAGTTTTACTTAACTTCTTATAGATTTGGGTATAACGAATATATCTTTTTGTACATCGGTAATTTCATATGTATTTTATAATCAAAATTTACAAAATTAAAATCACTTATCTCAATTAATGTTATATTAAATTAGTATAAATAATTACGCCACTTTAATAAGGTAGCTTATTAATTAATTCTTAATTAGTGCCTAATTCAGACAGTTGTATTTAGTAGTAGTTAGATGTTTAATAATAGGGATAAAATTAATTTAATAACTAAAATATACTTGATATATTAGTACAATAGAACACATGAATGCTTTATTCTTTATTATCATACTTGTAAGTAAAATCCCACGATCACAAACCTTTGAAATTAACGTCATAAAAGATTGAATTTAATTATTCAGTAGATTGCTTATTAAATTCGGTAGTATATAAATATGTTTTAATGCGATTTCGGTATGAAGATAGCATATATATATATATATATATATATATATATATATATATATATATGCTATCTTCATACCGAAATATATATATATATATATATATATATATATATATGTAGCATTTGGTACTCCTGTTATCGGAAATTTAGCGTTTGATTAAATTGTTATTATAGTACAAGTTAATAAATCACTGAATATTCCAAAGATATTTATTGAAAATTATATCATCAATATATATAATTATTTTAAGTTTACACAAATTTAAAAAAAATATGGTTTTCTTATACTAAAGTAACTATAATTCGTAACACCTACTGGTTAAAGAAAAAATAGGGTTTTCGATTAATTTGACGATGTTAACAGGGTTTAGATTATTTGATTTTTTTATATCACATCTTTCATATTTGTCTGTAGATTTTTCATTTACAACATAAAAAAATATTCGTATACTTTGCTTTACGTAAAAAATTTTTTATAAAGGTTATATAAATACATTGTTATCCCCAAAGATTATGTATAAATGTTTTTTATAAGGTATTTAATTTATCATAGATAACGAGGAAAACATTTTATATCATATATTTGAATAACTGGTGAAGATATCTGTTTAATTCTTAACATCTATTGATACCTTTTTTAAATATAGTTAAATACCATTAATATAGTTTTTAATATAGTTATAATAGTTGTTATAAGAGTTATACATGTTTCCCTAATTAGTAACATTCTGTACATAAATATTCCTACATTGGATATGTAGGTTATAAGTAATGAAGTAGGAAATAAATGAAATAAAATACGCATTTATAATCATTTAACTGCAGATATAATGTCATTTAGTATCAACGGACTTAGTAATTAAGGAGTTCTTTAGTACGAGAAAATAATACTAAGTAACTGCCGACCGTTAATGGATAACAAAAAACACATAACGAGCAGTAATTTAAAAATATTTTTCGTACCATAGTATTCTGTATCTTAAGATAATATGAAGAAGATTGTAAAGATATACACTTTATCACATTATGAATCAAATAGCCAAAGTCTATAAAAATATATTTTTCAATATTCCTAATGACATCGTAACGTAAAAACATAAATCGACAATAAAGTACGTGATCTGTGAAAAGTCAACACTCGAGACAGCTTGATACGTTGAGTTATTATATATAAATCAAAGAATTCATATCACATCCCATCTGATAGGATTTCACTTATTTTATACCAACAATAAAAAATATTTATTTTCTTACTGAGTTAAAGTAAAAACTTTTATATTAAGATTGTTACATTACAACTACAATACATTACAATATATTTATATATATCTACAATAGTTATGATAATTATCAATACACCAACAAAAAACAATAACACAGCTTAAATTTATTAAGTACTTGAATGTCTTCAAAAGAGTTTAATAAAATAATGCCTTCTCAAGAACTAAACTAACTATAATATATGTTAAAGTCTAGTACGTATAACTAAAATCTCTAGAGATGTAAAATTCAATTGACGTAAAAATGCCTTAATGGATCATGTTCTATCCTTTCTGAAGCTTTTACTACTACTTTAAAGAGTTTTATTTTATTTAGTTCCAGATATATAAAAATAAAACAAAGAAGAATAACAAAGACTTATTATGAAAAATTTAAAGCAATTACTAGCTTAAAACATGTGCTTTCATTCTATTTATTGGATCAGCATACGTAATAAAGCATGATTCTCAAGAGTAGGCACTTGGATAAGAACCAACAACAAAATCAATGTTTCTTCATTATTTCTTTTTTAAATTTTTAAGTATTGTGTATTGATACATTCGTAATAGATATAAAAAAATAAATTACATTACAAGTAGAGCGGCCAAGCTTTTTGGTCACATCCAAAAGAATATTAGAATAAATAACCATGCTCCTACTAGTTATATGCTCGTATATTATACAAGGGAAAGAATTTAATAAATAAATACTATATTATGTCTTAATTGAGAACCCTAATCCCACTAGGGCGAAGAGGGCAACCGTTGGTTTTTTAGTGGGTAGCCTTAAAAATGGCAGCATCCTCTATGCTGCCGGGTAGTCCCACATAACCCCCCGGCCGTCACCCCCCTGGGCCGACGGGGTACCCGTAACGGGTTTTTCCAAAGGAAAAAAAAAAAAAAAAAAAAAAGGTATCTTCTACTGCATTGATTTAGAATAGTTAAAATTATTACATACATATTTTCAGTGTTTGATAATAAAATCAGCCACTACATTTTTTCGCAATGCAACAGGGAGAGAATAAGGCAGATGTTGGGTATCATACGAGACAGTCATCAGTGCCTCGCCACACATCCGTGTGAAATGCGTCCTGGGGCCTTATGTGAGGTGCAATCGTCCTACCTACGACACCTGATTTCGTGATAAGTTCGTCTACGGTATCCTGTACGCCATTTTTAATTTTCGTAACTGCAGTGTCGTAAGCAGACTTAAGAAATTTCACGTTCAATTTGTCTTGGGCAAAGTTCCCGCATAACAACCCAGGACTACAAAATATCCATAGTAACTTCTAAGTAGTCTGTGACAATAATTAAGGAAAGTTGAGGTTAGTTTCTATTTGTCTTTTAAACTTAATTTGTGTAAAAGATTTTAAAATTTTAAATTTTAACACCTTATTTTAAGATACGTTGGTACTGCCAAAGATACACAAACTGAATTGTAGTTCTTTTTTTTTATGAAGCTAAGAATGGTTTATAAAATATTCATTCGTGAAATGGTATAGTAAATTGTATGAAAATAAACCTACTAATGAGCTTTTACTTGCTTTTTTAAAGGATTTGTCAGTTATTCCTAATCTCGAAGTAAATCGATGCGATAAGCTATCGTATGACGTTACAGAAATCCATTTTTGTCGTTTTGTCTGCGCCAAAAAGAAAAATGTTAAAAAGTCGTGTGACGTCAAACATGACAAGACAAGTTAAGCAAAAAATTGTAAAATTAGGCCACTGATGGCTGTTAGCAACGTATTAAATGAATGATATCTCAGTGGGGATTGAAGTGGGGAGTGGTGGCGTCCGGTGCACGTTCCACTAGCATCCGCAGGGTGCTGTCTTTGTCAAGTCTGAAGCCACCGGCATATATATAAAGTTAGGCGTATATTTAAGTAGAGTATTGAACGAACGCAGAAACTAATATCTCTTCATTTGTTGACCGATCAGTGTAATTTAACATAATGTAGGTCACAGCTGCAGCATATAACTCTAATTTTCTTGTTTATGCTTATACTATTATGTTTATACTACTAGTTCATGTCGTTGAAAGTACTTGATTTTGGTTTACAAAGTGAGAAAGTTATCTTAACTACAACTATCACTTACAAAGCGCTTAAAATTCTTTGTATAATAGACGTGTTTCAATAAATTAGTTATTTTACTAGAAGCTACTTCGTACTTTTTAAACTAATGTCAATTGCACCTCGTACGAAACAAGACGGGTTTCTTGTTTGAAATAAAAGAAAAAAAAAACGACTTCCAAGTTTACTTTGACAAAAAAATAACACGACAAGAATACGGAACAAAGAAATTTAGGGAATAGGAGTACCAACAGATTTTGTCTTTGTAAATATAACATTCGACAGCTCAGATGTGATTTTAGATTATGGTTAACATGAACTTAAAATAATTAAAATATAAAATAAAATATTTATAAGAAAAAAAAAAAGATATAAGCAAGAAAAATAATTAATTTTTTGTATAGATCCCAAAATGTCAAGTAAGGACAAAAAGATAAAGTTGTAAATAATTACATACTATCTATTAGATCTATCTATCGCATAAGTACACCTGGAAATAGAGTGCTAATTATATTCTATAGTAAAAAAATGGAAGAGTATACCTACATACCTATTATATATAGAACATACCCATAAAAGTATTTGCATTATAGAATTGGTATTTTATTTTATTTTTTTGTTTTATTTCACGCCACCCACAAACATATAAGAGTAGTATTTATACTATCGTTTTTTATATTTTCTGTGGAAAAAATAATGAACTAAAAATATAATACTTACTGAAACCAGCGTAGTGACTTTAATATTTTTTTATTAATTTTATTAACATAGATACAAAATATTAAATATATGGCCATTACGTGTTTGTGGTCACATTTTAGTCTACGTTTAAAATGAAAAGTACCGATCACCGAAACCAAAGTTACAAATAATAATTTATTAATATATATTTGTACAATGTCCGTTAACCTAATACCTAAACCATGGATACCACAACAATTCAATTTCATAACTGTTACCGATGTGATGTATATACATATATATATATTATGTATTTACACAATTTCTTATATAACAATAATAAAATAATAAAGTGAAATGTTAAACAAACACATGAATATTTTTACCATCCGTAACTGTTCGTCGAGATTCGTTGATTTATCATAAATATATATATTTATTATTATTCGGTATCAATAATAATATCAGTGTTTTTTTAAATCGAATTCCTTCATAATATGAAGCAAAAAACCATGGTAAAAAGATTCTCTACAAACAGTAAAATAATATTGAGTTTCCATAAATTAAATTGTAACTAAATTAAAAAGTATACGAGTGTCTTATTACAACTTCGTCGATTGATGCCGGTAGTGTCGAGGCTCGAGCAGTCACAAGAGCAACTTTGTATATTAGTACAACATTTACTTGATGTGATATTATTAAAAGAATTTAATTATTTAGGTTGTGTGTGTATGTAACTATGCATATTTGTATGTGCGTACGTATGGCGTATTTTACTGTTCTTCGAAAATCGAGAACAAACTGTTTTCAAGTTTTTTTTAATTAAAACACAACGGTTTGACTAGAAAACTAATACGCTCTAAGTTACATAAATACGCATCGATTGGTACAAAATTAAGTCAATTGCATAATCAGGTTGCGAAAAAATGGAAACAAAAAAAAACTGCTGTGCATTTTCACACACTCATAAACAAATTTTTTTAAAAGTATTTAGAAATACTCAGGACATGTAAAACGTGAAGATATAAAAATAAAATAATTTCAATTAATAACAATAACCCTCTTAGCAGGAACTTAGAAATTAAGACTATCATTTTTAATTTCACAATTTTTTTATAATAAAATAATATTTTTTTTCTAAATGTAAACAATTTAGTATGGTACAAAATAAAACATTCAGACATTTTCACCACATTCAATGACCATCCAACTCACACATTATTTGCACATCTATCAATCAATTACTATTGAAATAGTTTTGAGCTTCCTTCGGTGGTGTTTCCAGATCGATACGACATGGGTACCTTCAAAAAAGGCGTTTACTCCTACCTCCAAGGCCGGCAACGGTCTTGTGAGTCTACGGATGTTGCAAGAGTTCATGGGCGGTGGTGATCACATTTTATCAGTCACCCGCATACTCGTTTGCCCTCCTTTGCCATAAAAAAATTTATATTCAGCAACGACAAGGAAAAATAAATTAAACTTACAAAGTGGACTAAATAATAAACAAATTTAATTAATATTTTATAATTATTTATGTACATAATAATTATAGAAATGTTTTTTTTTCTTCTGTAGACTTTCTTTTTTAACCACTTTTTAAAGAGGAATTTTAGTCATAGAGGTATCCATTTGAAAATCTTCTAAAGTAGCCGATGTTGAAAATAATTTTGCAGCAAGATATCTATAATATATATTTACCTGATAAGATAATTGTTTTTTTTTATTTTTATTTTTTTTTTATGGAAAAGGAGGGCAAACGAGCATGCGGGTCACTGATAACATGTGATCACCGCCGCTCATGAACTCTTGCAACATCCGAAGACTCACAAGAGCGTTGCCGGCCTTGGAGATAGGAATGAACGCCTTTTTTGAAGGTACCCATGTCGTATCGATCTGGAAACACCGCCGAAGGAAGCTCATTCCACATCTTTGTGACACGTGGAAGAAAGGTACTTGCAAACCGCACAGTAGAAGAACGTCATGCATCCAGGTGGTAAGGATGGTAATGAAGGCGGTGACGTGCTGTGCGATGATGAAATTCGGCGGCAGGCATCAGATTAAATAGCTCTTCGGAACACTCCCCGTTGTAAATGCGATAGAAGACGCACAAGGAAGCCACGTCTCTACGCAATGCCAAAGAGTCCAGCCGTTCACAGAGCATTGGGTCCCCGACAATCCGTACGGCTCTCCGTTGTACGCGGTCAAAAGGTAGAAGCTGATATTGGGGTGATCCAGACCAGAGATGAGAACAGTACTCCATATGTGGCCGGACCTGCGCCTTATAGAGCGCAAGTCTTTGGCCAGCATTGGAATACTGCCTCGCTCTATTGATCACACCCAATTTCATCGAGGCCAACTTGGCCTTGCTCTCCAAATGACCACGAAACCGACAGTCGCTCGAAATATCGAGTCCCAGTATTCTGATACTTGGCGAGGCGGTGAGGGGTGTGCTCTCGAAGAGTGGCGATACGACAAATGGGGTTTTCTTGGTGGTAAACGCGCAAACCTGTGTCTTTTGGGGATTAAACTGAACGAGGTTCAGTTCACCCCATTCTGAGACCATCCCCAGGGAGGTCTCTATAGAAGACACAAGTTTCTTTCGACACTCGTCGACGTTTTCCCGAGAGAGACCTGCACGGCCGGAATATACCGCATCCCCAGTGCTGTCATCCGCATAACAATGTATGTTGGAAATATCCAACATATCATTGATGTGCAGGAGAAACAGGGTTGGGGATAGCACACAGCCTTGGGGTACACCAGCGTTCACGGGCTTGGGGTCCGAGCAAAAACCGTCGAGAACGACCTGTATGCTCCGCCCAGTGAGAAAGCTGGTGATCCACTTGCATAAACTCTCGGGAAGCCCATAGGAAGGAAGCTTCGAAAGAAGCCCCTTGTGCCATACACGATCGAAGGCTTTCGCCATATCCAGACTAACTGCCAGACCCTCTCCCTTGCTTTCAATAACCGCAGCCCAACGGTGTGTGAGATATAACAGAAGATCACCAGCTGATCGACCATGGCGAAAGCCATATTGCCGGTCATTGATCAACTGGTGATCCTCGAGGTACGCGAGGAGCTGACGGTTTAAAAATTGTTTTTTTTTTTAGCCAACAATGAATAAAAATAAATGACTTGATTTCAATGTCCTTTATAGCTATTATAACTAATTTCTTTTGCAACCCAAACGATACTTCAGACACTAAATTTATGGTAAGCTGACTTCATATGTCTTGGCATTTCATATCACTTGGCATTGCATGCGGTTTGTCAATTGACTTGTGATGATTTTTCCTTTAATGTTTATGTTAGTTCTTCAAGTTTCAATGTTATAGAAGTGTGGTAAAGTAAATAGAATTAGTTTTCAGTTCATTTCATAACAATAATTAATTTGATTCCTGACTAACATTTCACGTAAACATACCTCTCATTTGTAGGTAACAATTACGTTGTATAATTATAAGTTGAATGCCTTTGTGTATTATTGTCTATTGTTTCGCTATTCCCTATAGTTCCCTAACGGATGTATCGATTTTAGCGTGTTTTATTTTATTGGAAGTTCTTTACTATCGTTATAGTTCTTAGCTATATTTGGTATAAAGAGAAGCAAAAGTCTTGAAGTTACTTTGTTTTCATTATAGCTAGTGTAGTGAGAGCTGTCCGTAATAAAAAAGAAGCTATTGTAAGTGTGTTTGTCCATTCTGAAACTCCTTAGACAACATTATTCGTACGGGGCTTCTTTAAATTATATTATCATATTTTTTATTTTCTTAGAACGTGATAATCCTGGAAAATAAAATTTGGAATTGAAAGACACTTTTTTTACAAAAATTTTTATACATAGAAAGAAACTGTGTTCTACAACAATAGAATGTCTATTGAACAAATGTCTCTATTCTGTAACGACCTTGTCTTTTAATCCACGGGGCTGAAGCCGCAGAGAACGACTAGGTTTCAAAGAACTACAGTAAAATTTAAATGATTTTAAATTTCAATGTTGTAAGAAAATAATTTTCCAGATAAATTATTCTTTTGAAAGAAGTTTTAGTCATATTTTAATAAAAATGTTTTTAAGCTTCCTTGAAGTTTTGCAACTTAGAAAATGGGAAATACGAAGGTAATATAAGTTGGAGAGTTGACTAAAAATGTTAGTAGCTCATAGTTTCTTATTAATATATATATCGTTCCTATATATTGTTATCAAAAAGTATTATTTTATTTTTTGTATTAGTTCAGAATCTATCAATAATTGTATATAGTCTCTCAAAAATTGAGAATGATATTTATTATTTTATAGGTGCAAATATTACTCAATATATTAAATATTTGTTAAATAGTAGATTATAAACATGGATATGGCAATGTATACATATAGATGTATTCATCCATGTATTCATTGCCATACCATATACTACTATAGTAGTAAAGTTTGTGAAATTTAACCGAACAAGAGAATTCATAGTTACTATATGCGTCTTAATTCCACGAAGAATAGAAATTTAATTTCACATTCATTGTAAAAATAGTTGAAAATGTGATATTCATATAATTATTTATTTCATCGGGTTTGGTATACTTATTACAGCTAACAAAGTAGCCCTAGAGTAGAATAATTGGTGAATAATACAATTATTATGTTTATAAATGTATCTTTTCAATATATCTGGGTATCTTAATTTTTGTCACCATAAATTTAATATACTGTAACTTCAAAAGGCTTTGAAGGTAATTTAATAATTTAATTTTATATGGGTTTAATTATTGAATATTATATGATAATTACTTAATTTTATATAAGTTGGGAGCAGAAATATCCCATTTTTGTATATCAGTATACGAACGAAATTTTTATAAGCATAAATAAAAAAATAATAATAAATATAAAATTCAAAGATTATATGTATAACACTATGTACCATTATAAAATTTTTGTATTAAATTATTCTATCCACGTTTTTAAAGTGTCATTTCGTCGCCTTAAAATTATGTTCTTCATTTCACGTTCAAATATCTCCTTCCCTCGATTTATTAAGTAAATGGATGTGCCTATATACCTCTCAGCTTTGTCCTATTAGAGCGACCTTTTATTGAGGGACAGGGTGTTTGAGTCACGAGCATACTTCATACAGGATTCAAATAAACCTTTTTGACCTTGTGATAAAATATTTGATTTATACAAAGCAAAAAAAAACAATAAAACAGGTTGGATTATGAATAGCAAAAGACTCATTCAGAGGTGACATAAATATGGTTGATCTTTTATTTAATAAAATGTATTCATATAGAACAAAATCATATGAGAGTCAATAATATAATTTGTTTAAATATATAAACAGTAAAGCGTAGAAATAACTTTACTATATAAATAAAATTTAAAAAAACGGTTATAGTTAATTTTGTAAATTTATCCTTAAGTTTAATATAGTATGGTCATTTTCAGAGACGTGAAGGATGAAACTACGCGATGTAACTGGGCTTGATGCACCATGTGCTTCTAGAAGACCACCCGGCACTTGGCTGACGAGGGTGAAGCTGAAATAGACCAAAACGCCCAAAAAATCGTGCTCAGTAAAAGACGCAGGCGAGAAGGGCCGATCTCAAGTAGTTGGAACTACTACTTATAATCACTATTACTTATAATATCCAAGCCTTTGAAAGAAAGTAATCCAAAGTAATTCAGTTATTTAATAGTTACATATATATAGAATTTAATAGTAGACCAATAATATAGAAACTATTTTCTTCGCAACTGAACAATTCAGTTCTAACCGTAACCGTAAATAATAGAGAAAAAAGACAGATATATATATTATTTGTGCACTTAAAATTTATGACGTCATAACGTAAGTTCAAATATCGTCAGCTAAGCACACACGTAGCCTATAAAAAGGCAAGGTTAAAAGATTTTGTATGTAATCAAAACCTTATCCAAAAGGTCCCGAAGTACTCTTGTGAAGTACAAAGCAATAAATTTTATGTTAAGGAATTTATGTTCATTTTATAGTTGAACATATGATATAGGTAATGAAATTTCAATCGCAACTCTTTTAAACTGGGATAGTAATCCATTACCAGATCGGATATTAACGGATAGAGTTTGACAATTGTAACCGCAACGGAAACTATGTTTGAAATCGCTTAGCTCATTTTATATTAAGTTATTGCTTGCCACGTAATCAAAAATAAAACTTAATTATATGAAACTATGTCATTATTTTTTCTTGGGTAATTAACGTGCTACGACATAGAACCTCTATGAGACTGTCTGGCCTGTTGTCTCTCTGTGACCACAACTCTTGTTACCTGATCGAAACTTAAGTCAATTAATGGTTATATAATAACGATTTCCGAAATTTTCGAAAATAAAATAAAAATATATGAAACTTGTTATATAAAACAGTTTAAAAATTAGTATGGATCTATGATCTCAGACGTAAATTTAATGAAAATTAATAAGCTTTCACCAAATGGAATGCCATCAGCAGCTGTGTAATATTAGAACCAAAAAAGAGTTAGTCATTGTATTTAACCTTGACCTTAAGTACAATTTTGGTCTACTTTTAATGGTTTTGAATAAGAAAAGGTCGAAAATGTCGAGATATCAACATGTTTTATTAGACCATTTATTTCTATAACTACTAACCGACCTTTAATATAATGTCTCAAATTTTATATGAAAATAATGTTCTTCTGAAGGCATTAAAGATAACGTTGTTGTTGAACGACTTTAGTTTAAGTATTACATAAGGCTTATATATAAATCTATTTTGATATATTGCTGACAAATTACATAACATGTTTCTACGCCTAATTTTATAAAAGTATAATTTTTAATTTTCTAATTTTATGGCACTTGTGCTTGTTATATGGTGCATAAACTGGTGGTGGGGACACAAGCTTGTTTGCATTATTTTTATTAAGAAATTATTAAAAAGACTTACACAAAAACTTAAAGAATGTTTCAATTTAAAACCTACGTTTTCTAACTATGCAACTCAGTAAATATAATAATACAAGGGCTGAGTTTAAAACCAACAATACATTTATCGTGTAATAGGCTTGAAATTTTGTGTCATTAGATATTTTGTAGTATTTCAAGGTATTTATTAAATTATAAATGAGAAATTAACAGTGTAAGAAAATATTAGTATTATTAATAATGCATCACATAATAAATGTATAAAGTGGAATGTCTGCCTATCAGTACATCTAAAACAATTGTGTTTTTATAAAAATTATTGTGTATGTATTTGTTTATGCGATTTTAGTAACATATTAGACCATCACAAAAAATTCAATCTGATACTTACTGTCTTCATTAAGTGTTATAAAATAAATTGAAAGTATAAAATGACGTCAAATTATGTCAATGTTAGGTTATTTCTGAAATGTAAACGACCCCAATCAAGATGAGAGCTGCGTATTTGAGTTACGCTATTTTTGGCGCCACCTTAAATCCTCTCCTACAATTTACATTACATTATTTTACTATCGTTTAATACTTAAAAACCGATGTCTAATTTTATAGTCACGATAGTCTACAAAATATTGAACGAAATTTTATGTTGCATCCCTTACCATTCATCATTTTTACTACTGTTACTGAATACTAGAGAATATATATATGAAAATCAATACACATTAGATTAAGCAACGTGTTAACGATAGGAGAATACTTAGTTAATACCGAGTACTCTGCAAGTGTAGGTGCCTCTTGACACTATTCGTCTAGCTTTGTCAACAATTATATGCATTGAAAGTCCTTTTAATATAATGTATCAATAAATATACTAAATAATTTATTTATTTATTTATTATCATATTGTATATTATATAATATACAATTTTTCAACAAATTCTTTACCAAAAAAAAAATAGAAAATATTATATTTTATTTAAAATTATAAATAATGACGCTGACTAGCAAGTTACTCGTCTATATGAAGGTGTTATCATATTTACGATTCACTATTCCTAAAAGTTTATTCTACCAGTAATCAGTGTGGGTGTTCTCTAGCAAGATGTAAGTCTTTCGTGCGACGTTTAGTCGTTGATATTATAAATTACCTAATGAAGCGACACAAGTTTTCTCTTCAAAAAATCTATAGAAACTGAGGGTTCCTTTTACTGATTTGTTTAAGTATGGATTCCGCTTATTAGGCCACAGAGGATTGAGGAATAAGAATCAATTTAACCAGTTCATACTGTGATTCCGACATGCTTAGACCCCGAATGGTTTCGAAACTATTCGGTCAAATTCCGATATTATTTATGTGAGTACAGCCTGATAGTTACATATAATAACTTTAAACCGTTCAATCAATCAATCAATTAATTAATCAAACTTATAAATTAACTAAGTATTTGTTTAAACAACCCTCTTCATCCCTTTTAATACCCTTACATATGTACCCAGTAGCCTATAACATCCCTGAAATGTACTGAAATCGAAATATAAATAAAACATAAAATATAGATAAGTAGTTGGGAGTCCCACCCATAAGAATAAGAATGGTGATGGCTACAAGAAAGATAAGGAATGAGAAATAAAAGTACGAGAGGATTGCCCGCGAGAACTGATATACAAGAGTAGAAATAGATAAATAAAAATTCCAATTCTTTGGGAGGTAAAAAAATACAATTTGTATACAAAATAAAGTATACAAATCTATGTAATATTTAATAAAAGTACAGGTATATTTCAGGACATACAAACAATGTTTTGAGGAATTTATAATTACTTTGTAATGTAATTTTACTTCTAGATATAAAATATTTTTTTGAGCTTCGGCAAAATATAATTGGTGATTGATTGTTTTTCTGTTTAAAGTCATCTTTTTCTCTAGAAGACTCCTTTTAAATACTATTTCATATGTTGAATGTCGAAATAAATATAATTCAGAAATTATAGTACATTTTATTGTATCTCCTGAGCAATTACTTCTCAACTGATCTACTGTATAATGTGCTACAAATGCGTTTGTACGTAATCGCCGAACAATGGGCTGTACATCAATTAATCTTACCGTCACCACACTCGACGTGAATGAGTGTGACCAGTAGCACCTACAGATTTACTTTTGAAGCTATGGTATGTTAACTGTGGTCCAGTTTAACTAATTCCAAATAACTACGCCTATTTATGGATATTACTAATATTTTTGAAACTAATATTTAAAACGTTTTTCAAATGAAATTTTGCCCTTATTCACTGTTTTCATTTTATATTAATCCTACAATGCATGGTTTGGTTCTGTATGGGTCTAGACAAATAAAGTGATAATGGCAACAATTAAAATCTATTAATTTAGTAGATTTCTCTTCTAAATTCTGTTCCATTTGTGGTACACCTTGCAATTACACTATTAATTGGCTCCTTATTAGGAACATTCAATAAAAGCAACTATTTAGTTTTACATTAAAATTGTATTAATTGATGACATTTGTAAAACAATTGTTGTTTTTATAAAAACATTCAACACGACAGTTTCCACAAGATATATACGTTTTTCCTTTACACTGAGGTTACTTGTAGCGTTGTCTATTGCCCATCAATGTAGAAAGATGATCATATCTATTAAGTCTTACGTCTCGAAAAAAGTAAAGATTGTTGAATTTGTTTTTTTGCTTCTTCTCAATCATGTCATCTGTTACAGAGAACGTTCTTCCTGTGTTTCTTTGTAACAACCGTCCACATAAAGAATAAAAATAGTATATTATAAGGTAATCAAGATGAGGAATTATCTTCGAACTGCTGAGAGAATATTATTAAAATATCCTAATAAGTTTTTAACTTCTATTAATAAGCGGACTTTAAAAGGATAAGTTGGTATTTCGGTTTTATGTTACTTAAATATTTATTTTACATGAAATAATAAAATATTACGTAACCTCCTTTTACAAAAAATTATATTTTCTAGTACGTGCTCGAACCTAGTCGAAGACATTGTACTGTTGAGAAAAAATATTTTAAGTCAACAGAATTCATACCAAGAAAACATAATATTATATTCAATTTATTTTATTCAATTAATTTTAAATATTACTTAACCTGTAATAAATAGAATAAAAATAAATAATAAAATAAAACTCATTTATTTCGACCTCAAAGATCATATTTTGTTAGTAATACAATATATAAGAAATCACTACTCTAATGTTAGTAAACTTAATAACTACCTTAATCTAAGCCTTATATCTAAGACAGCCCTGATTTGTCAGTACGTGCACCATACGGCAGTGGTTCAGGTACTGACAATCCAGCCTGTCAGCAAATGCCCTCAGGACGCCACTGGGACTATCTCTAACCCTGCGCACCAGGGATGTGCACCGCTTGCGCATAATTGAGTAAAAACAATCAACATGTGCATCGGCGAACATACCTGACGCACTGCAGCATCGAGGCAGTCCCATTAACATCCTGAAAGCATTATTGTATTGTATACGCAGGGCATTGTATTGTTTCTGCGTGAAATCAATCCACAGGCTGCTTGTGTGAAATGAAGTACAGTAGAGAAAAGGGTTTTTAGTTGTTTTTAGTGAAAAAAAATTGTCTTTCAAATATTATATTTATTTAATTTTTAACTTGACAAATATTTTATTCCACCGATTTAAGTTATAATTTAGATTTTAATATTTAAAAAAGTCTGTGCCTTTTTGTTTTATTTTCATTTCAAAATTCCTTAAGCGAAATTACCTTTCGTTAATTTTTTTCTATTTTTAGTTAAAAATATATGAAAAGTTCTATTTTTGGATATAGCTGGAACATGCAACGTGTGTTAGGGATTATAATGCACTTAGAAAATCCGACTCTCGACGCTCATGTAAATGGCTCTAAAAGGGATTTGTCCACACATAGTACCTACTATTTATTAGAATTTCGGAACAATTGATGACATATATAAAGTCAAAGTATCATTATTTCATTACTGAAACAAGTTCTAAACAAACATATGAATAAAATAACATTATTTTTTATTGTAAATAAAATATGTAATGTGTAAAAAACCTATTAGTAGTTTTTTTATTTATAACGAAAACAAAATTATAGAAATTTTAATTCAAGACTCAAGAATAGAGATTTTCTTCGTAGGGTTTTGCAATAGCTCACTTTAGATAAACGACATACAGTTTCAATAAAACATTTACGGATATAACTCGCGCTTATTACATTTAATACATGCACACAGTTCCTTGCACAAACCTCTATTGACATTTCGCACCTTCAGAATGAAAATGCCACAATTCAAAAAAATCGTAAATTGAGTTAAATACATAAATAGACCTAAAATGAAATTGTTGACCTAACAATAGTTCAAACATAGCCATATTCGGGTGAGAACAGGACGAAAGTGTTATATCCGTCTCTTTCTTAAATGCCACTTAGACGGGTTGCATCGGGAGGAAAACGACGCAGTCAGCGTTATTTTCGCATCGATAAGTGCAAGACGTCGCCAAGACTGCCGAGTAGTGACCGACAGCTTATTACGTCATTTTAATTCCGAAAAAATAGATAACATCTCTTTCAAATTTTAATAAGGAAACGACCTAATTAACTTTGTGCTTGTTTTCGTCAGATTTATTGAATAACATTAATGACTTATTGCGATTTGGCGCATTTTAGTACTTAAGGCACAAGTAATAAATTTGACCTATTATAAATTAAACCTTTTTTTTAATTTCTCAAATTATTATTTTTTAGTCTCATTGATTATTAGGCCATTTTATTAATTTTTTAGATAAAAATTCAACGTATTAGTTACTGTGTCATTACACAACTACAGTGAGCCGGCAATTTTGACGAAAGGTCATTAATTAATTACATTTTAGTTTAAAATGAAAAGAAGGAGGGACATTATAATAGATAATGCATTAAGAAACGATAAAAAAAAAACAAAGCAATGGAACCCGAGGTATTTCGTATGAATATAATTTACTTAATTACCAAATATCTTGAAAGCGAATGAAATTTTTATTTAAATTAATTAGAATATAATCGTCTGTTAATGTGTAAGTTGTTATTACAATCATTCCCCGAAGTTTGAGAATGAGTCTTAAAGAGTTTTTAGTCTTTAAGACTCATGTGATATTTTTATCACGTTAGTGTTTCATCTTTTGCCAGGTTTCAGCGGCCACTGAAATGGAAAACTAAAAAGAAAACTTATATCAAAATTTCACAATTATTGATCAAGCACTGAATGAAATAAGGAAAAGAGACGACAATATTTTTGAACATTATTATAGTGTACGGCAACTATAGAAATTATAGTTGCCGTTTTCAATCTGGCAAAATATTGGCCAACATCAATACTATAGTTTGTTTTATAATTTCAGGATTCTGCAATGAACAATATTATGGTAGACAACTTTTCTTAAAATTCCTCATCGTTTATTAAAAACTCCCCACAATGTACAAAGGCTGACAACAGCACCATTTTCAACCAGACAATTTCTCAACAGCGACATCATACTTCGGACAATGAGTCGATTTTTAATCAAACCATTTTTTAACCAACAGACCTGTTCAAAGTAAAAGAATATCTTCTTCATCTTGTTCAAGTTCATCGCGCTCTAGTACTAGTTCTTCAACGTCAAATTCAAAATTCAAAATAAGCAATCTACTCTAATTACCACTCACATTGTGGATGGTGCAGGTACCAGCGAATTAGCTACAAGAAGGGGAAGAACTATTTCCCAATTAAGTTATTGCATATCACCTGTTAACGGTCTGGAAAGTGACGTTGATCTAAGTGACAATGATCCCACCTTTCCAGACCCTAACGAACTTTGTTGTCATAGAACTTTGTCCCCATCTTCGACCTATTCAATACCTGATACACTCGATAATGAGATACATCTCCCTGGGCCTCGTAAGTCAAGGACACGGTAGCGTAATCCCTCGTCTTGGAAACAAAACGAGGGATCACTAAGGGAACAGAGGAAAATGTTACAAGTCTTTGTCAAAATCTAAAAAAAAGTCCCTGCCCGTTGTTTAAAAAGCGCATGTGCTCCATGTCGATTGAAATGCCCTGACCAAATGAATGAGTACTAAAGATCAATGATGTTTGAATCATATTGGAACCTTCCAAGCATAGAATTTAAAAGATTAGTTTCACTAGTTTCATTAGTTCTTGCATGATGGAAATTAAAACCAAATATAAATACACAAATGCTGAAAAGCCCAGGGCACCAAAAAATTCACTATCAATAATCAGAAAATTCGAGTTTGTAAAACATTTTTTATAAATACCTTAGTTATAACCGAAAGACAGCTAAGAACTACAAAAGCAAAAATGAATGGAAACGGATTTATAACTGAAGATCGAAGGGGAAAGCACACTAGTAGAAAAAAAATTGACAGATATTGAAAACCACATTAATTCAATTCCTAAGATAGAATCACATTACTTAAGGGCCTCCACATCTAGGGAGTTCATTGAAGGAGGCAAGACTATAAAAGATCTTTGGAGAGATTTCTCAGAAACAAGAGATTCAAATAAACCTAAAGTTGATTACTGGCTGTACAATCAAATTTTTAATAACAATTTTAACTTTTTTCAGCCCGAAAAAGATTGTTGTGATCTATGTTTGAAGTACCAAATGGCATCTGTTAGTTATAAAGCTCAATTAAAAGAAAAATATGATACTCATTTAAATGAGAAAGACCTTTGTCGCCTTGAAAAGAAGAACGACCGAGGAAACATTACTGAAGTAAATATATGCACCTTGTTTGAGGTGGCTAAAAAAATTGATAAGAAAACAAAAAAAGAACAGGAAGTTGAAAAAAAACAAGATAAAGAGAGCACTAAAGAGAATACATGTGCCTACGGGGATGTATTTAATTTTTTCTGGGACGAAAGACAAGGGAAAAGGGGGGCCAATGAAATAGGATCGTGCATATTTAAATATTTAAAAAGTATTAGTAAAAAATATCCAGATAAAAAATTTAATGTAATTTTTATAATTGCTCCGTAAAAATTTGATACCCGGTTTTTAATCAATATAATTGATTATTATACGTCGCTATTGAATTATTAAATTTAGTAATTGTAAAACGTGATAATTGCAGATTTTTAAATATAATATACACACTACAACAATTTTCTAAAAAAGTTCCTAGTGAATCTCGTTTAGTTATAGGCGTTCAAAATTTAATTATAAGTTTTTAAGACTTGTGTTTTAGTGATTTTTAACCAATACCAAAATATTTTATTATATTATTGCATGATATTTTTTTTTTTATTATTTTTTTTGTGACATTTTTGCATTTGAGATTTCTATTATCTATATTCACTAGATGTAAGAGTTTTTAATGAACAAAGATCTCATAATTTTATTAAAGTATTGATGATTGTATGTAACTCAGTCCAAGATATTTTATACTTATATTAATTTTGATTCTGTTTTCAAAACATTGCTATTAATAAACACTAAAAAAAAATATTTTCCTAATGACGCATTTTCAACTTTGGTATCATTATAATATTTATAAGAAAAAAATAGACCCATACCTGAAAACGTAATAAAATTCATAATTTTTTAAAAACGAAAATGACTTAACGCTAAAACTTTCACTTTTAAAGCATTTATTTCGGACTAAAAAAGACGCATTTCCCAATCCGTTATATTTAAAACAATTTAATCACTCTGAAAATGACTGTTAAAATAAAATACCATTTTTCCTATATTATTCTTTTTAATTATAAGGTTAATTTAATGCATTATAATAGCCGAATAACATATTTACAATTTGCAGCACTAACATGGACTCTAAAGTAAATATTTAAGCAATAATAAACGAAAGATTACGCAAGAGTCAACATTTTAAAACTTGTTTTGCTTTTTCCCGAAAAGTTGCTTTTTTGAGTTGCGTCGTTTTCATCCTAAGGGTGCGATATATATTTAAAATTACTAGTATTGATATCTATTCTACTTTTGTCATCTTAACTCTTTAGAAATGTCCTATTAATAACATATAAATATAATAATACACTGTATTATTATAAATCAATAAAGGTCACTTAATCATAATTAATTCTAATGCTTCAAAGTTGAATATTTTATAGTTTAAAGTTTATTTGTAGATAAATTGTGTGAATGCACTGAAGAAATATAAAAGAATATATATGTTGTGTGGTGAATATATCTGAGTGATGTATACAGAGTGCTTTTAGTCTTGGAAAAAACTTATTTAAATTAAATACAAAACTGCTATGAGCTATAATTATAATTTTATTAAACTGCTCGATGGAATTTTATGAACGTTGTTTCATTTTAGTTTGTTTTTTTTTGATAAAAAATGTGTTTTTATTTCAAAAATTTCGTCGTTTATACACGAAAAGACCAAAGTTAGTTTTGTCAAATATAAACTTATAATAGAGAATTTCTATCCTAATGGTTTTTGGCCTTATTATTCGAATCTGAAAATCAACAAAAAAAAAACTTAGAATTTAGAATTTGTATCCTTTTGGTTTTTTCTTATAATTAGTTTTTTTCTTATAAATACATTTATATATAAACAGACAATATAAAAATAAATAAAAATATATTATAATGCTTTATTCTATGTACAGGAATGTCATCTTTATATTAATATTATAATTATAGATTTTTCAATAACGATGACTGCTGTAACGTTTACTTATATTTATTAACTCAATATTGAGTCTTAATAATAATGTACTAAATATATTTTACGAATTTTATCTTAAAAACGCAATTTGTATGTTCAACAGATTTTCCTGGAAGTTTTCAAATTCACTTGCTAATGCACTGAAGCGTGAAACGACTTAAGCTTTACACTTTACTGAGTTAGGCTTGGTACATACAGAAATAATTTAAAATAAATAAACGTACATTGAATTATAAAGTACACTAATTAGAGAATATTAAATAAACTGAAGAGGTTCATATTATAAACATACCAAATGCTTTATTTATTAAGCAGTCTGTAACATAATGATATTTATATTATAAACTGTAACCATTTAGAAGTTTGCATACACGATGGCGACGGTACTAGTTGTTTCGATAGAACTATCAATATATTGTGAGAATATGACGTTAATATATCCAGTGGTTTAGTGATTTAATATTTTTTCAACTCATTATTTGGTGTTGGAGGAGATGAAGTCACGAGAACTTGCCTAAACATAATTATGATCACGAAAATTTTTTTTTTAATTTTCAAAATATTTCTTTTTTAAATGTTTAAATTAAATTTTCTTTACAAATTTGATTCCAAAACTTTATCACGGGGATACATTTTGTACATCGTATGAATACAATAGATTCAGCGTTCCAAGTATTCCATAAACTCTAAAACTGATATCACTAAGAAATGTTAATAAATATTCGGTCCCTGATTACAAATTATTCATGATATGAGTTCATAAAAGTATTATTTGTTATATATTGATCTTCATTTGGCAATATCATAAAACCTTGATGAACTATTTGATATGAAATTCACAATTTTGGATAATTTTTGTATAGGAAAATCTACTAACAGCGGTAAGTATTCTCAATTATATATGTGCAGAATTATGCTTGAGAGATTCTATTTCAGCACCAGAACTGGAGTAAGAATGTCGCATTGTTGTTGACATGAATAATCAAGGCGGTCATAAAAGCCTTTTAATTAAGACCAGACAAGTTATAAAGGTATTCTAATTTTCATAATTAAAAAATTCAAATACAAAATATGTTCATATTTTATAAATAAATACCTGAAATTCTTTGTAATTTATTCTAAAATAATAATTTTCTTTACAAGTTTCGAAAATCTTTTTTGTTCATAACTTGTAAAATTGTAATGAATAATAATTAGTTTTCCAACTCTCATAAGTCAAAGCACATTTGTGTCTCAAACAGTCTCTCAATTTATCATCAACTGAAAGGACCAACTTCCCACCGTGTGAATAAAATTGTTTTAATTTCACCCTACGCGTGATTTAGGACGCTTCTCATAAACCACATCTTACGCGTTGAAAATACCCGAGTATATAAAAATATAGATGGTGTTTACATATTGATAAAATAGATGTTGCTCTCTATCTTGCTTTAGGATGTTGCTTAAAAAGTAGCTTCCATTACAATGATGACACAAGTAATAGATCATTTATCATAACTTGAATGTTAAAATCATTTTTAATTTTATTTAGATCTCAAATCAATTTATATGTATTAAGTTATAAAACTCTTTATTAACTTTGATTAATTTGTTGAAATTAATTTTATTTTATTGTAATGTTTTCTAAGATTTACACGAGTACTACACATTTCAATAAAACTATTTTTCGGATATAACTCGCGTTTATGATTACATTTTTATATTTAACCCGACGTTTCGAATGCTTTGCAGCAAACGTGTTTACGGGTTTGGAAGTTTTGTGTGCATCTTGAACTCTATGCCCGTAAACTCAGGAACCGTTGGAGATAGGTGAAAAATCAATTGACTGACTGACAGACACCATCATCTCGTATTACCGCGAACACGTTTGCTGCAAAGCATTCGAAACGTCGGGTTAAATATAAAAAATTAATAATACACGCGAGTTATAGCCGAAAAATAGTTTTATTATTTTATTGTATTTAATTTTACTTCTAGTATACTCAAGATTATTCGAGATCGGTAGTGTCAACTCATTATAAATTTACGATTCTACAATTAAATACACATAAAATGTTCCACTCTGCTTATAATTTAATTAATTTAATATTATATTTATTATTTTGTGAGAGAAGTCTGTTTGTCTGTGTCAGAACTTATTTTTGACTAAAAAAACTTTAATTAAACATCTTTGAATAATATTATAAAATGAGGCATAAACACAGAGACTCTTATAATATAGTGTTCTGTGTTCACCTAAAATAATCTTTACTCTCTTATATTAAAAAAAAAAACGTAATATGTTTATCTTATAAAATAATAAATAGTTTTAAGACTAAATTTTTCTTTAAAATTTGTATTTGAGTGGTCTAAAAAAATGCTTTTTAAATACAAAGTAATAAGGCTCCGAGCCAACTCTTTATAATAGATATAAAATAACGCATATTTGTGTAGTATATACTAAAATAACAAAAAAGATCTAATCATAAGGATGATAAACATACAAGTATAATAAAAAATATTTTTTGTTTTTTTAAATAAAAACGAGGATTTTTTTAAGTTAAACATAATAGTTTCCGAACGGAATTCAACGAATATACCGACTTTGGAGTGACAAGGTAAAGAAACAAATTGTTTATATCAGACAGACTTTTTGTAACATTAAGTACATTAAGCTATCTATTAATCAAGCCTTTTAGAGTATGTGTGCATCATCTGATAAAAATACAAACTAAAGGTAATTCATAAAAAAATTATAACATTTTTAAGTTTTAATAATTATAGATCTTTTATTTCCCACTATGCTTCATTATATTTTGCAATTATTACGAAATCCTAGGGATGTTCGTCACCTTAATTGTGAATTGATATTGCATGCTTTATTGTCCGGCATATCGAATACAGTGAATTGTTATATGATTTATAGTTTCAAGTTTCAGTATGCCGTATATACTTGTAGCACACACAATTATTTGATATTCACACCTCAGGCTATGTCTATAACTCGGTTATCCATTTTAGGGCTTCTTCTTACAAAAAAAAATGGTTTGAACCGTAACTTATTTAAGAAACATATTTATAGAAACATAAAACCAATTAATATAGATAATAAATTATAGATAATAAATTATGTACCATAAAAAAAAACAAACGGTCTATGTAATATTAATTTTATTCTTACCGTCCTGATAGCCAACTTCGATCAACACTTTTCATTGAACAATTGTCGAGGTTATTAAAATCGGTTTAAATTAAAAAGCACCGACAATATAATTTCATAAAAAAAAATTTAGTCTCGGGAACTAAATACTAAGAATATAGTCCAATATAAGTTTATTTTATTTTTTAGACTAAGTTATGTGAAGTTTTATCAAATATTTAGTAATTTAATAAAAGAAATATTTAAACAAAGACGTTCGTAGTGACTGGTTCATGTTTCAGTTATCTGAAAGTTTTGCAACATAGAATAAGTTAAGTAGATTATTCTACTTAGTAACTAGAACTTCAACTTATTTCACACGTTATTATTATAAAGTTAGTGAGTTCACGCAACAGGTTAGCTCAGCTTGTTGTTGTTTCTTATTAGTATATGTCATTCCTTTAGGGCTTTTCAACTATAAGGTAACGCAAAATTTAAAGATTTTTGAACCTTCCTCTTTTGCTGTAACTCACTGTTACCTCTTTCTTTAACACCTCCCCTTTTATTATATTCAACACCTAATTGCCCATTTTAACATAACAAAAATTATTAAAAAAAGAAGTTCCGTAACGTTCATAAAATAATTGCTTTAATCACGTTTGCAGCAATAATAAACGTAATAAAAGTTTTATAACTCGAAAAGGATATGTTAATATTTTTCTGCAATGTAAAACAAACCAATTTGGATGAGAGCTGCGTATTAGAGTCGCCCCATTTTGGGCGTCACTTTATGTAGCGAAATAAATTGCATATTGCTTTTCTGCTTTATTTAGCAAACTAAATTACATATCGATTTACTATTGGCTAATGTTTAAAACATATTGATTGAATAGTATTAAAACCACTAAAGATGACTAATGTTAACTATTTTTAATCGATTTAAGTTTCAGCGTTGGTTTGATACATACTATTTATCATTGATTAAATGCATACTATACCATATACTCAATTCTAGAGAGTATAGATATACTAGGTCCACGCAAGCGGGGTTAGCCTCGCGACGCAGCGCGCGCGAAACAAAAACGTTCTATATGTTAACTATATGGTTACATTTTATCAATTATCTCGAAAACTACAATTACGATTCGGCTGATTTTCAATCCAGACCGGGTTTTGCTCATTATGCGCATCTGTGCGAAATTTCGTTTGTATAGCTCGTAAATTGAAGGTGGAGTGGGATAACAAAGAGTTGAAAATTTGGGTAGTAAAGAGATTCGCTTCGCTCAGCTCAATAAGCGACATGTGATCGACAGCGTATAGGGGTATATTCACTTAGTTTATTCCCACATCTCTGACAGCGTTATTCTCTATTAAATTATATTCAATAACTATTGTATCTATAGCAATAACTATTGTGTATATAATGTGCAAGGTCCAATTCACTACTGATCTTGTTTGTAATGAAAAAGTTTAGCAAGATATATTGCGACCTATTTTTTAAATAAGATTTTGGAAATTATAAATAAATAAAATTATCCTCTTAGTAATCCCTGCCGGTGTCCAGACCTCTGCACACAGTTAGTCGTTTGAGTAATTTCAATAGAACTGGATTTTAAAACTCGTAGTAAACCTGCAAAAGTTTGCTCTTGAGAATAAGTAACAATAAATATAATTAATTCACCTAAGTCCTAATTAAATTTAACATTGAAAGTATACTAAGAAAATAATTAAAATAGTGCTTTATATAAAATACTTAGATATATTTAATATATATATTCATCGATATATTGTATTGTTATTATTTATTCGTTAGTTTTATTTAAAAAATGATGTATCAGTTATATTTTATTTATCTTAAAGACTTTGTATCCTTTGATACTTTGAGATTTTGTATCCTTCACTAGTTATAGGATTTTAAAACATTGTTAAATAGCTTTTTATAATAGGGTAATGAATTAAGGTTAACATCTTGTTTTTATTACTTATAAAAAATAATAATAAATAAATTTATTTATTTATTACTTCTAATCGAATCATCATTTTTTTTAATAAGATATTAAAATAATATTGAATATTGATGATTATGTGTGCCAGAGAGTCTACTTCTCTCGTACCACAAATACACAAAAATATTACTATTTTATGTACATTTATATAACATTTCTGATAATTGTATAGCTTACAATTTTTAACTACTTGAAATATAAAATTTTATTATTTCTTGTTGCATTTTCTGCTTACTTAAAACTTGGACTATGAAAACAGTTTTTGTTTATGAAAATACCGTTTGCGATTCCTTGCTTAAAGGTATATCACATCTTGTAAAAATTAATGATATATTATTAAAGAAGAAAAATATGTTATACTAAAATTGTTTCACAATAAATAATTTATAGTCCTTAAAATATTTTTTATTTGGATTCAGAATTCAACAAAGACCGTCCTGAATAGCCACATAAAGACTTTATAATATAAGTAACTATAAATCCGATTTTGTAGTTTGACTTTGGTGTTCAGGGTACGAAGAGGAAATGTAGTCATAAAACTCAATATCAATAGAGGTTAATTGCCATCGTGCTAGTAAATCCCGCCATCATTTTTATGTCTCTTATAAAAATCCTTTTAAATCTCAGAATCAAATCAGAAAAGACAAGGAGTAGATTACTAAATTTTTTTTTATCAATTTTTAAAGGAATAGCCAGATTTATAGATGTTATAGCTCAACATAAGAACATATGTAGACATAACTTGTAGTCTCCATAGCTACGGAGCCGGCCGCGTCCACGACGTGTTACACTCCTGGGGCGCTTTGAAATATAAGAACAGACATCACAAACTATAAAAGTAAAATTTCTCTTTGCGCTCGTTGAATATCTTCGATATAGACTTCTTTTTAGTTTGTGTAAGGTTTGAAAACAGTTGTATGTATAAATATAAGTCGAGAGTCGAGAGTCGAGAGTCGAGAAGAGAAGAGAAGAGAAGAGAAGAGAAGAGAAGAGAAGAGAAGAGAAGAGAAGAGAAGAGAAGAGAAGATAACGTGACATTAATTACCAAATCTTAGACCTGTACAAGGTAAATACGGGGTCTATGGCAAAACAAGGCAAAGTAAGAAACCTTTGAACCTTTTTATACGTTTGAAAATTTATGTCTGTACTTTAATATTATTACCGTTATTACCTTCACGAATATTGTAAAATGTGAATGTAAAACTATATTATAAAATGGGTACCGCTACGATTTTACCTATTGAAATATTGCAAATCTTTTTTGCATTAAATCAGCCAGAGAGTAATCTGTTCTAAGTATTACGCTATAAAAGTTGAGATATATAATAAGAATTCAAATTGTTAATGTGTCAATTATTCTAATACGTATAGAATTCCAATGGTTGAATTAAAAGATATATGATTCATGCATATTTTATTTTTAACCAAACTTATAGAATCAAAATTATTTAAGTTTTTTTAATCATGACCTATATACAGAATCTTTAGACCACACTGAGCTATTGCGTATAATAGAGAAATAAATATTTAAACTTTATAAATGTCGCGAACATAATTTAATTAGTGCCAACGGACCAAGTAATTAAGCAGCTCTTTTGTACGAGAATAGAATATTAAGTGACTGAGGACTTAGTGGTTTGAAAGAAATAAAAATAAAAGAAAGTCCACGTTCTGACGGCAATAACTTTATAACGTTATTTTTATGTTTATATTTTTATATATTATTTCTATAATTATTCAAACATTTATGAATATTTCAAAGACTTACAAGTCGAAAAGGAAAAAGCATAATTGACTAAATCGGCCAATATAGTTCACTGGAACAATTTTTTGTCCGTTGATTGGTTTTATTGTAGTAAGACCTTTTTGTCTCTTAAGAATTATATACTTCTGTACTTTGCAAACTTTTAAAGCTTTCTCCTGTAAATTTTGTGAAGCTTGTAAGTATTTGAACAAAACTTTATGACAATTTTACAATGTATTTTTATAACCACTACTATCAGACACTTCAATTTACAAAATTTATTTTAAAAAAACTTCTTTAAAATACTATGTAAAATATGTTAGTACTAAATTTTTTGTCTCATCATCTCATTAGAATTATCATAAATGTCAGCAATGAGTCTTTTTTTATTTGAATGCTGGAAAGTTATGTCGGCCTAAAATATTTTAGAACTACTATAATCTTATTGACTAATACATGTTATATTCAACAATTATCATAGAGCATATCTCATCTCATCTTTTTATTATTCTTATTTCTAGTATTTTGATTTGGAAATTGTATGTTAAGGTATATAATAAGTTTGTTTCGACAGCAACAATATTAATATATTTTCTAAAGTTAAATCAATTATTTAAATGAAGTAATATATTTACTGTCAAGTTACTGTTAAGTTAAATATTAAATTATAACTCAAACGTCTGTTGGTGGATTTTCAACGGAGTATAGACTAACTTACATATTTGATGTCCTTAACATTGAAATAAAATAAAAAGGCATATATTTTCCATATAACTTTTTATTAATATAATAAAATGTTAAATAAAATTAGTCTCACTAATACATATATATTAGGTATTTTATAATTAACGTAATTTTTTTAATGTTCAAGTTCTTGCGTATACTTAATAAACATAATTATTATTTTCTTTAATGAAAACATGGTAAAAAATTAATGTCCATATCAATTGAAAAGATCCGACCTCCTCGGGGAATATTTTGTAATTTCATTGCAGAAGCCTACGTACAATGGATTCTTTGTAAAGAACGTGAGACGTGTATGTTTATTTTTTTAATGAATATAAATTGTAAATTCATCAATACCAGCGGGATTGAAACCTTTAGAACGTTATTTTGTAGCTCTAAAAATGAACTATCGTAAATATAGTGTCGAGGTCACATGTGCCCATTATGTATGGATATGCATGTATGTATTTTTATTTTTTTTGGTCTTGTAAAATGTGTTTATAATATATTTCGAGTGTATAGTAGAAGATAATTTAGAGCCAGCAAAGAATATTTTAAACTGACGCAGATTAGTGCAAATGTCCACATGAAGAAGTTTAATCAGTTTTATCTTTTGATAATTATAGCGGCACTGTATCAAAGAGATTAAAGCGCCACCAAACGTTAAACTACAATATTTAACAAATTGAGTTGAAAGTATGCCTTTATACTTTCAGTACCATGGGCGACACCATCGTGTTTCAGGATAGTTGAGAATGACAAGTTAAGATTTTCGTTTCAATTGAATTATCCGGGACCGTTATATTTAACTATTCCTTTGAATTCTTCCTCAACCTAATAAAAAAGTATTAAAAGTATTTACTATACGTGAAAATCTGAAAAAAAAAACAGAAACTTATTAATAATATATTTAAAAAAACAATGATGAAGCCTTTAGTGCACTATAGTGTGTAATGAACTCTACAAACTAACCTTAACAAACTTTTGTAGTATATAATACGTCTACTTTACTTCTCCTACTAGCACTAACAAAGATGAAGTTTAAACCTCTTCGGTCCCAGAATTGTTCAAGTACTTTTATGAGTTACAAACTTAATTTTACTGATTAACTTTCTATTATAAATTATATTTCTCTCTGTATATTCAATACATAATTCAAACATCGATTGATTGATAATCACACATTAATATTCTAAAATATAACAACGTCAATATTATTTGCGTTTCAATATTGTTTTGTTTTAAAATTAAACACAAACTGTACAAACGGTATTGTTACGAAACATAAACAAAGTTCTACCAAATAGTGCCTTTGGTGATATTGGACATATCAGTATATCAAATATAGTACATTTGATTGTTTGCCCATTTTTATTACTTGAAAATTTATGTAGTACATACAAGTTATAGATAATCTAAGTAAAGTGTAAGAAGCAATAAAATAATGTGGATATATTTTACTATTAAAACACCATCACACCAACACATAATTAATTTAAGGTAATTCATTTTAACTAAATTAATACTAATTTACTTTCTAATTTACTTTAGTCTTATGTTTTAAAAAACTATAGAAAGTGCTTTTACTTAAATACATAAATTTAAATTTCATTTTAAACTATAGTATAAATATAAATTCCAAAATATGGGATTTAGTAATATTATAGTTCATTATAAACAAATGCAACAAAACTCTGTGTCCGTAGTGTGACAATATTTTGCTATCATTTAGTTGGTCATAAATTAGTTAGCCAGCATATCTTAAGTTATTTTGATATTTAAATAAGTAAATTATTTAGTAATTGGGCAATGCAGTGACGTCAGCCGCTTAGCACATGGAAAGAGTCGTTTTAGAAAGTATGTGTACTCCAACGGTCATTTCTTCTGGAGGCGCGGACCTGATAATTTCTCCGATACGAAACTGTCGGATTGTTTTGGCATGGTGTGTGTTATAGAGGTGAGATTGTGGTTCTGTACAGTATGTAAGGTAAGTGGGACACTCTCGATGTTTTTTTATGCAATACTGACACTGTGGGCCTTATACTCACGAGTCTAAATCTAAATCTAAACGTATATAAAATTAAGAAATGTAAATAAGCAATTAATGTAATAGTGTTGTTTATTATTTATGTGTGTTTGTCCGTGTAAAAAATTATACGTAATTTTAGTAAAATGTTTGTTACTTTTATTACAATTTTTTCACTAATGATAAGTATTTTCCAAGATATCTTTACTTATAGGTCGAAAAATATTATTATCTTTAGAGAGCTCACTCTTATATTGTTATATATAAAATAGAAATTCTGTTATAACATATTCATTCTTACAATTTCTTTTAACGACCTAAACAGGATAAATATGATGTATATTAAATTATTTATGGTATCACAATATTACAAATATTATTACTTATATGTTGTCTGACAGAATTTTAATGTTATTATGCAAAAATTACAGAAAAAAAATGCACCTAATTTAATCAATCTTACCTAGTGTTGATGTTTTATTTCTCCTTAAGTATTGTTTTTTTCTAGTCAAGTTTCACTTCATCATCGTGCTGTCAAACACTTAACGATATACAATGTAAACGTTTATTAAATCAATTGTGTTAGAAAATTTCTGTCACGGAGTATTCTCGTGTGTGTATCTCTGAAAGAGAGAATTTTTTTAGACCACCAACATTTCAAATTCTAAAAACAAAATTTTCTAATACATTTCGGCATAAATATTTAAAAAAATTGTGGGTCAAGGAGTAACCAAAAACCAAATAGGTACTATATTAAACTTGACTCACAAAGTTGTACTCAGATTTAAGTGGCTAAAAAGGTGCTTCTTCATTGAAAAATATAAAATTTTAGTAAAATTTTACTAATAGGTATAAAATTTACGAAATATGCGCAGCGTAAAACTCTGACGAAGTGGAAGTATGAAAACGAAACTTCAATTAATTATCTAGCATTCCTAGTATTAATGTTAATACTTAACTTAAAAATAACCTCCAAGATAATTTGATTATGAAATCAATCAAAATTGTTGTTTTTCGAACGAAGAACGTATTGATAATATGATTATAGTTTTTTAAATAAATATTTCGCAGTGACGTATATATTTATTGTATTTAATTTTTTAGTAAGTACGTGATTATTTTAAATTTATACTATTTACATTTACAAAACCCACTTTTTAACACATTATCTTGCTTTAAATGTGAAATATCTTATAGTATGTTATATTTAAATGTATTCTAATATACTAATGACCACATGAGTCCAAATCTCATATTTATTTTAATGTTGTTACGATGTGTTGAATAAATAGTTTGCGGTCAATAAAAATGATGTTAAAAAGTATATATTATTTTTAATATAGATTATTAATTTTAAAGTAACAGGTAATGACTAAGTTCTAAATGATATAATTATTCCGTTTAGTTATATTTTTTGGTATATTTAGACTTAATTGAGAAGAGTACAAAGTATGTGACCGTGGTTTTAAATATTCGTAGCATCAAAAGCTTCTGTTCTATTGGAATGCTTTTGAAAATGTTTTCTCTTTTCATTGTGGTTTGTGTAAAATAAGTTTATCTATTTTTTTGCTTATCAAGCGACAGACGTGTGTTTATTAGTTTGGTGTTTGGTCAATGATATTCAACGTCAATTAATAAATGTATGTATTTTTAACACCGCTACCTTTGAAACTTGCTGTCAAATAATGAAAACATCTTAATACTTAAACTTTGGGAAACTAATTAAATTCCACCATTTCAAAGGTAAATGAAAGTTTCGCTTCAAGGCTTATTGTATAAAAAATATATGTCTTATAGCAGTGGTCGGTACAGTTAGTATCAAACATATGTATTTTATTTATTAAAACTTAATTCTCCATACTTTAGAATATTTAATATTGTACACATAGAGATTACCTGCGTAATGATTGCAAGGACGATAAAACTTTCCTTTAAATATAAGCAATAACGTGGTACCCCTTTTTTAAAAATGCTATTTTGTACAGAAGATGTACAATTACATAAAAAAAATTGGAAGATGAGCCGCGCGGCTGGATTAATGTAATTATATACCGTAAGTATTCAATTTACTTCAATTATATAGATATAATTTTTTAATATATAGTATATATGTAATTTTTATTGTAATTTAAAATAAAATTATTGGAGGCATTTAAAAATGATAAGTGATTTTTTCTTTTTTTCTAATTCTATAAAAAGTCTTATTACTCCTCTTAAGATTTCGAATCTTACAAAATAGTAAATGAAATCCTTTAACTGTATTCTTTTAGGTTGTACTAATGTATTTTCGTCATCAGTACTTTTCATTTTAAGTAAAATGACTACAAAACTTTAAGTTCTTTAAAGTAGGACAGACTAAGGCTGTCTATGATCGTCATTGACTGAGACAAGGTAACTTTTACAGTTTACAGTTTAGACAGTATTCTCTAAAAAGCCGCAACGATGTAACTATATCAATTATTTTGATACTGATATGACCCCAGGGCAATCAATGGCGTTGATAAAATTTACTATAAATGTTCACAATAGAAATTAATTTATTTTCAGTTTTTAATCCTATATCATAAATAATTGTGACCAACTAAATTATATTGTTTAGATTAGAACATATATATATTTTTTAAATATAAAGAAATATTAATATATTACGAAATTTAGTCATGAAATTATGACTTTTGGCAAAGAAACGTATATAGATAAAATAATTTTTTAGCGTTTACTTTTTTAAATTTTGTGGGATTCTTGAGGAATAAGCGAACGATTCATCTGATAAAACGTAGTACTGTCATTAATGGACACATCTTTTATTGAACTTTGCTAAATAAAAGAAGACTTTCTATATCTATTGTTTGTAATATATTATTTTTAACTGTCCTATACGAACTCGTGAACGTCCAAAAGAATTACCACTGCTTCAAAAGTAAATTCCAATTACCTTTACCACATTTAGCTAAACTGTTTGAATCAGTGCTATGAAAGAATGTTTCTTATATGTAAGTAATTTGTCAAAGCATTGAGCCCAAGAGTCATTAAAAATGCCCTAAATTATTTATAGGATAACATTAAAACACTTTTGTTCTAAGAGTGGGGAAAGTTTGTCAATTTAGTTTTTGATAAATGAGACTATTTGAGACACAAATAAGCTTTACTTATGGAAGTATTAATTATGTTTTACTATAATTTTACAAAACCTGTACGTTTATATTTATTTCATTTTAATGGAAATAAAATAGTTCAATACAGAAACTTATTGATTAGCTTATTTTTCTCGCACATTATTTTAAGAAATAATGATTTCTTTTCACAAGTACCTACCATTTATATAATATTTATATCTTCGTTTGAATATTGTTATTAAATTAAATGTATTCTACTGGGACTTGTGTTAGATATGGGCGTTTGATAACTTGACAATACTCTTTTTTTATGACGGCGTATCTCAAAGTATTTATGTATATTACTTACAAAGATAGATTATACACATGTGCGATCGAAGATGGATGAGTTCGATCGATTAATTTCTAAATTGAAAGAAATATAAATAATAAGAATAAGTAAATATAAATAAAAACTTTGCATAATATGACGCTGCCTTAGTTTTCATAGTGTTATTGTGTCTCCTGAAAATTATGTTCTTCATTTTACATTGAAGTGTCGCCGTTGCCAGGATTTATTAAGGAAATTATGAAGCCTTTGTAACTCTCTGCTCTGTACTTTTTTAACGAACTTTCATTGCAGAGCCACTTAAGTCATGTGAAGCTATGTCCTTGTAATCAAACACTCGATCGCTAGATAGGACATATTAATGGATTGGGTTTCAGTATAACAGTAGTTAAAAATTAACACAGTTTTCATAATTAGAATACAAATTGTTTTATTTGTAGTGATATATAATCGACTAACCAATTACATATTTATACTTAATGATAGTTACTTACGTTTCGATAGAATTAACGTGAGTACAGCTGGATAATTATATTTAATTTTAATCATAGATCATGAAAGTTTAAATCATATCAACATTCAAAGAAAATAAAAAAGAAGACACTATGAAATGGCCACGACTCTGAAAACAATTTCCAACGTTTATATTCACTGGCAGTCACTTTTTGATTGTGACAGGCATACAGCGGTTTAGTCAAATTTAAAAACTACAAAAATAAAGTGGAAAAATGGAAGAAGTTTAGACTCATCGTATGAAACGCAGATACAATAAGAATGAATTCGTCTCTGTTCCGTGAGATAATATTATTTATTATTTAGTATTATATTCTCTACGACATCACGTACATAGTGTAGTAGCTGTCGTTGCATCTGTAATACAAATCTATCGAATGTATTATATTATTGTACTATGGCCTACATATTGAATTATGGTATAGTCATTTAATATGTAGGTCATACAAAAATCAATTAGACAACTATTTAATTTCGTTGACAAAATAAAAGTGTAATATATTTAGCATTATTTAGAACAATGTTTTATTATTATTACTGATTTAACATTAAAGTGATAAAAGTTGTTTATTTGATAAATTGTCATAAGCTATTGTTATCATATTAAGTTATTGTATTTACATACTTTATTTAATAAGAAGGAAATACATTAATATATTGTTATAACTACATTTAAGAATTAAGAATCATACTGTAAAATAGTTCATAATTAAATACTGTTTACTATGTTTAAAAGTTATGAATATGATAAAACTTCAGTTGATCATGGCGCTGCTGTCGCTTTTAAAAATTGTTATAAATTGGGCTTACAGCCATTATTGAGACATTGTTGTTTTGGAGATGGAGATGGCAAGTTAAGATATTATATTTATACATTTTGTGTAATATTTTTCTGTTATATTTTTTGTGGGTATTTTAGTACATTAGTAATTTCTATTTAAATTGATATTAATGTTGATATTGTGTTTTTATAATAAACAATATTCACTTATTATATATAAAAATACGTAATCTTTGTTTCGTGTCTTTCCTTTATAATAATTTAGCGATATTTACTTAGTAGTGCAGAATAGTTTAATTAATCACATTATTTTTTATGTTTTCTTTATAAGTAGAGCCCTATTAATCTAAAAAATGCGCCAAACTTACAAATTATTTCAGACATTTTTTATCAAAAAATATAACCAAATTACTAAAAGTGCCTTCCACAAAAATAGATGTATTTATATATTTATTATGTAACTCTCTTCTGTAATACACATGGGTAAAGACGAAAAGCTATTTATAAATATAATTCGAATATTTCTATAATGTCTGTTGCACTTCTCACTGTAAGTTATGTTTAGTTTAGTTTTATTGAAATGTTTCTAGTTACTGCGTGTTTTTTAGCTTGCTGAACTTTCACAACTTGGCTAAGGTAAGTAAATAATTCTCTCAGTACTAATTTGAACTTGAAGCTAACATACACTATATTATTATATAAGTTAGGTAGTTCATTCAACAGGTTAGCTCTGCTTTTCGTTGTGTCTTTATTTAGTAGACCTTTTTATAGTGGTCTTTATAGAGGTTTTAATTTAAACTGATGTTATAAGAGAATTCCAGCCAACATAAGTTCGAATTATTTAAGACAATGATTTCTTCACTTCAATGAAACAATGATACCAGTGATTTATTTATAATAATAAATAAATAAGAAACTAATTAATGTTTCATAAATAATCTACATAAATAAATAAATATAATATTAGCTTAATATACCTAAGCTTGTTTGTAGATAATTTTGGAAACATATAATTAAGTTGTGCATCTACTTAACGTTATTCTATATGATATGTAAAAAAAATTGGTTAGGATTTTCTAAAGTACTTTCCGATATCGACTGTTATATTTAGAAAACTTATATTATTTATTTTTTTTATGGAAAAGGAGGGCAAACGAGCATGCGGGTCACTGATAAAATGTGATCACCGCCGCCCATGAACTCTTGCAACATCCGAAGACACAAGAGCGTTGCCGGCCTTGGAGGTAGGAATAAACGCCAATTATATGTTAGCTCTAAAGAAAGGAAACCATGCCGTAGTAGTTTCCTAGGGGTCATAGGTTCGCACTGTGCTCGTATAAAAAAAGGATTTCTTTCATCAGACTTGGTCACCACATTATTAATTAAAGTTAAAGAAGTAGCTCTGCCTCTTCTAATGTAAAAAATATTAAATAATATAATTATTCTGCTTATTCCAGATACTCTAATTAAAACGATTTTAACAGTTAGTAAATAAAAAAGGTTATTTGAAAAGGTTTTGCAAGATTTCCTTATTGAATGAAATTCTTCTAGTTTGTAGTAAAAGACGTTAATTTAAATTATGTTTAAATTGATGGTACATTAGATACTTAAATATTTTATGATTATTGTGGTTATTAATCATTATATACAAGAGTTCTGCTACTATTTATTAAGATTGTGTCTGTTTAGATTAACAAAACTATATATTTTTTTTTATGTTTTAAATCTATTAAATGAAACGCTCGAGGAAATCTTTTCCTGAAATAACTGTTTACCATACTTGCGATATTCGATGATATGATGTACATAAAAACTCAACTTTATTTTAGAGAAGTCAAGTGCAAAGTTACAATGTAAGTAAATAGAGTGTCTGAATGTAGTCTTGATTGTACAAACTCGTGCAAACTAGAAATGTTTCCTAAATGCTCCTAAGTTTATGGAGCTAGAAAGTAATAGAAGCAGTACTTGAGTAGAAATTGCTCTAATATATACAAATTATGTAAGTAAATATAGGTATATTTTATACATAGTTATATCACTAAGCCATGAGTGTTATATTGGAAAACTATTCTTTTTTATTCCATATTACTGTTTGTTTGTTTGAAATTTGCTTTAAAGATGTCGAATATTTCATGAGTCGATCAAAAGTAATTTAAAGTTTATAGTCATTCTACAATAACTTGTTTACAAATTTTTAATTTTTTATGAAATCTTAATGATTCAAAATCATTTGTCTCAAGTATTACGGCTCACTTTAAAATAGTTCGACAAAACCGACTACATTTTTTTTCCTTTGTAAATGTCAGAATAAAAATAATTAAAGTTATATAAAATAAAATCTGAAAAGAATCCACGAGAAAAGTCAGTTATTTAGATTTTATATTTGTAAGAAAACTTAGTAGCAAAAATGTGTCATTCAGTATGATAGCAGGTAGATCGACACGTTTGCTCGGGGCACCCTCATTCGGGGGGTCTCACCGGGGCGTCACGGTGTGTGCTAACGCGATCCCGTGACGTCCCATCACGGCGAAGAGGGCAACCCGAAGAGGGCAACCGTTGGTTTTCTAGTGGGTAGCCTTAAAAATGGCAGCATCCTCTATGCTTCCGGGTAGTCCCACATAACCCCCCGGCCGTCACCCCCCTAGGCCGACGGGGTACCCGTAACGGGTTTTTCCAACGGAAAAAAGAAAAAAAAAGGTAGATCGACACGTTGCTAGGCTCATTAAAATAATATTTTAAGAAGAACGGTTTAATATAAAACCATTTTTTTTTGCATAGCGCTGTTCTTCATAAATAAAATATTAAAAAGCATGTCATAGTTCTTCTAACAAGTTAAACTAGTCTTATTCTGACGATATTCGATTTCAGTTCATTAAAAAACTGTAATTTAATGTTTTTGGATGGTTAATTTAACAAAAAGACATATATCTTAATATTATATTCTAATATAATAAAAGTATAATTTCTAATCTTTGACTTCAGACTTATGTTTTTAAAATCTTCAGTGTATGAGTAACATAACATATTTCATATAAGATATGAATTTTAGTTTTCGGCATTATGTCTCCATATAAAGTTGAACTATGTATCTCACACTACTACTTGTTTTTTGCGCAAACATAAAAAGAAATAAAATATTTTTACTTTAAATGTTTTGCACATAAAAGTTTAAGTTATTAATAATTTAAGTAAATAATTTAAGTATATAAAGCAAAAATTAAATATAATTAATTTATTCTTTATATAAACATAGTTATTTCTTTTTCAAGTCTTATTTTAATATTAAAAAATTTGTTTCAATGAAGTTTTTTGGATTTGAACTGTAGGCAATATATTCTTTGACAATAAACTGATTGCAGCAATATGAAATCCTATGTTATCGATAAAATATGTTATATAGTTATAATATGTTTTATATATAGGCTATTAATCTGAAATTCAGTTTTTACTAATGTTCTTTAATTTCCTTTTTATCATATTGTATCCTATGTAACGTAATACATTGTCTCCAAAATTTTGATGATGTAACCGATTATGTCTTAGATTAATTACGACAAGAGTATCACAAGTCAAGGTTTCAAATAACTGTTATTAATTATTTAAGCAAATATATTTCAATTAAATATAAAAACATATTTTTTTTATTATTTCATTTCATATTAGTTCAAAACTTTTGCATTATACATAGTTACCATACTTTTCATTGTGTCTTCGTGTCGCTTCAAAATTATGTTCTTCATTTTACGTTTAAGTGTCGCCGTGACTGAATTTATTAAGGAAATTATAAAGCCTTTGTAACTCTCAGCTATGTCCGCTTAGAACGAACTTTCATTGAAGAACCACTTAAATCATATGAAGCTATCAAATACTTGATCACTAGAAAGGAATATGACAATGATTTTATCATTATTAGAAAATAATCGGAACTGGTTTTTATTACCATAAAATATACTAATTATTTATTTACATATTCATACTTACTAATTCCCGTAGACTCGCACGGGGAACTGGAAGATATCAATTGATATACAACATTAATATCAAAAGCTAAAAAATTTTCGACAACATATTAATAATAGTATATTTTTAGAACTTCATTAAAACACGAATTACATTTATTCATCAGCTGTCCTGAGGCCGTCGTCTCGAGACAAGCGCAGTATTGTTATTTAATGTTGTAAGATCTTGAAGCAAAATGTATTTAAAGATGTTTTAAAACTTAGTAAAATATTTAATATTGAGAGCTATTATCATAATATTTTTTACACTTATCATGTATCAATTCCATTTATGTATCACTTTATGGTAACGGATTTTTAAATATATATCTGTTCAATAATTTTTAAATATATATCTGATCAACAACTGCACTTCAGTTGGATGACATTGCAGTTATAACAAGGATATAACAAGCAGAGTTGAAAATACCATTGCACATGTTTCAAACCATGTCGGGACTTTGTTGTTGAAATTGTATGTAAATTTTAATTACAATGTGTATAATTACAATGTATATTTTTTTAAATGAAATTTTTTTTCAATAAAATAAACCAGTAAGGAATTTGTTTGAAAGTAAATAATGAAATTTATTTAATATGGCATGACTTAAAAGCAGAATGAAGGCAAAATAGTCTATCGTTATACTTATAACTTTTAATTTAACAACTATTGGGAAAGTGAGGAATAAATTAATTTTTGTGTGTTTTTTTTTATTAAAATCGGAAATAACTTATCAATTACCACCAAAAAATACAAAAAACTTGAACGTAAAATGTTAGCAGACTAAAACGTCACCAGTCATTTAGGCGAGGTCTCAGTCATAGCAGTATTCAACGCAATAAAAACTACCCGCGAAAAAGCAAATACATTTTTGTAAGGCTATTCAGGGTTTAGAGAACCGATAGATTGAATATATTTTAGATTAAGTAGAAAATAAATATTTTTTAAAACTGTTGTTTTATTTACTCTGAATCATTCGTAGTAATGCTAGCAATATTGAAACTGCTATCAACACAATTAAAATAAGAACATTCTAAATTTATCTGCGTTCAGATGAGTTAGTATTGAAAGCAGTACTTTAAATTTGAATTCAAGCTTTCGTGTTGTATATCTGAAACATATAGAGTAACTATGTTTATTTTACAGTTAAATTTTCTTACTTAAATGGTATGTTTTCTACACTGACTACTTATTTACTTCGTAGCTCAGTAAGTGTGCTTCTAGGTAGAGTTTAAAATTCAGAAACCAATAACATAATATAGTGAACAATTATACAAAATGATGTATTTAAACTAATTATAATATTTTAGACCCACCACTTAGTTTACATCGTATGTTGTATCTACTGCAACTGATTTGTCATATAGAAGGCACCTTGTCAAATCAATTCAGTATGTGTCAAATTTAATTTAAAATCATTGCACAAAATGTTACCGATGCAGATCTATTTTTATAAATCATACGTTATTTTTTTATGACGGTGGTTAATCAATTTCCTTAAAAATTTTAATTTGGAACAAATATATATTTTTTTGAGATTCAATTTTATGAAACACTTACTTTCCATTCATAAAAACTTATTTTTTTTTAATTTTCTGAGATGACACCGTGCAGGCTGATATAAAAATAAATAAATAAAACTCATTTATTTCGACCTCAAAGATCATATTTTGTTAGTAATACAATATATAAGAAATCACTACTCTAATGTTAGTAAACTTAATAACTACCTTAATCTAAGCCTTATATCTAAGACAGCCCTGACTTGTCAGTACGTGCACCATACGGCAGTGGTTCAGGTACTGACAATCCAGCCTGTCAGCAAATGCCCTCAGGACGCCACTGGGACTATCTCTAACCCTGCGCACCAGAGATGTGCACCGCTTGCGCATAATTGAGTAAAAACAATCAACATGTGCATCGGCGAACATACCTGACGCACTGCAGCATCGAGGCAGTCCCATTAACATCCTGAAAGCATTATTGTATTGTATACGCAGGGCATTGTATTGTTTCTGCGTGAAATCAATCCACAGGCTGCTTGTGTAAAATGAAGTACAGTAAGCTCTAAAGAGCGTTACTTTAACCGGGGTGGAACAACGAGCAAACCTGCGAGCGATCATGTTGGCCCTAATGGACAATGCCCTGCGCTCTCTCTCGATATCAGCATCGTCTTTCAAGTCAAAGGTTACCACATGACCTAGATATTTAAAATGCGACACCCTTTTTAATGGAGTACCATATAATTTAATGGGTGGTACAGTTGATGGCAATGCTTTTCCCTTGGCCTGAAAGACCATACATTCGCTTTTTTTAACATTGTACACTAAGCCGTGACTGTGAGCATAGTTTTCACATATGCTCAACAGTTTCGCTAAGCCACAGACAGAAGCACTCAGCAACACCATGTCATCAGCGTAACTAATATTGCTAAGACATACTCCGTCAATGTGACAACCGACATGTGTGCCACTGAGGGCCTCTACGAGGGCATTGACATACAGGTTGAAGAGCTTAGGGGAGGTTAAGCCTCCCTGTCTAACTCCGCACTCCAACCTATATGGCTGCGAATAGGTTTCGGACCATCGCACAACATTGACCTGATTACTGTACCAGTATTTGAAGATGCTGGTTACTTCTTCAAGCAGTCCAGTATTTTTCAATTTCTGCCATAGGATATCGTAACTAACCAGGTCAAACGCCTTACTAAGGTCGAGGAAACAGGCATATACAGGTGTACTTCTAACCGAATAGTACTTAACAGTTTGCTTTAGACATAATATGGCCGACTCAGTTGACAAACCCGGCCTGAAACCAAACTGATTATCATGTAAAGTTATATGTTTATCAAGATGGATGCCAAGCAAACTGTCAAGAACCTTCGCAACAATCGTGGCCAGTGAAATAGGCCTGTAATTGAACCTATCAGACACATCCCCAGTTTTATTCTTCACAATTGGCACCACCACAGTTTTCATCAGCGCTGAAGGCAAATACGAGTGTGACATACACAAGTTATAAAACATTGCAAGCACTCCGGGCAAATGAGGACCTGCATACTTCAGGTGTTCAATACTCAGACCGTCGTGGCCGGGAGACTTGCCGCGGGACATAGAGGCTATAGCATTATTGACATCCCTTGCTGTAAATCGGATTCTAATCTCCCGACCACCCCTACCTTCATTTATTCCAAACTGTGATGGTCCCAATGGCGAAGTCACCGCAAAATGATATGACACGTTCGCATTTTATTTTAAAAAGAATCTTTCTCAATACAATGACAAAATATTAAAAAAAATAATATTCAGAATTTCATTTTTTCTAATAGTAAAACTAAATTATATAAATAAACTGTACTAATATAGAAATTATAAATTGATAATAAAACCTTTTGCCTTTTTTATAATAATCTATAAGAAAAGGCATTAATACCTTCATACCTTCATCTTTACCAGTATTACTTGTAATCATGATATTGGAACTTTTTATTTCATCCCAGACTTTAACTCTTAAAATATATTTTTTAATCAATAATTTTTAAAATATATATTACCGTTATTATTTTTTATATTTTATGAAAAAATAAATCAATTACACTGAAAAGCTATATTTTTTCTTCCAACCCAAAAATAAAAAATGTTTTTATTTTTTTGGTTTGAAATTTTAGGTATTCATTTTTCCAACAATAATTGTAATATAAATTCTATTGCAACTACTATTTAATTGAATCTTAGTAAATCAGTGTACGAAACTAAATTGCATTATTCTGGAAACAAGGTTTTGTTGTCGATTTTTAGACAGATATTTAAATAAAGTTATATTTCTCGTTGTAAATGTCAAAGATCAAGGCGCTATTACATAACAACGGCTTCAATAATTTGTTATATTTCAATGATAATGATTAAATGTTTTCCTTTATATAATATATCATATATTCAATATAGTACTTTTTATTCTACAATACATAGAATAAACATCTGACACGCGGCAATCGAGCTTGCCGCTATGAAAAACTCCTAATCGGCAAATTATAACTCGCAAATTAATTAACAAACAAAAGAAAAAAAAAAAACAATATAATTAAATTAATTAATTAATTAATTAATTTTTAAATTTTAAAAAATTTAAAAATTCGAACACTTTTTTCCATTTTTCGGTAACTTCGGCGGCCGATCTGACCTTCCCGTTGGACAATCAACATAATTTTGAAAAGTGAATCTTACATTTAGATGCTGATTCCAAATATATCTTTAGTTTTTCAAAATTTGAAAAATAAAATTCGACAGACACACAGATACACATACAGACAGACAGATCGGAAGGAAAAACTGAGTTTTTCGAAAACGGCCAATGACAGAGTCCGGACAGTTTTTCCTTCTTTTCATAACTTCTTTTAACATACGTGAGTGAAGAGGTCATTTTTCAGAGACGGCAATGCATTTACTAATATATATACAAATGTCCCTGTCATAAAACCAAAACTGTCATTAATTGCCATGGTTACATTGTCTACGGTTAATAAAAAAACTTGTGCATTAATATCTATAAACAATTTTTTTCTGGTGTCTAACTACAGAACCCACATTCACATTAATGAAATATATTCACTGAAAATTAAGTTTAATATATTCTATTGTGTATTTAAAACCTAGCAGACACTACAATGATTATGGAGACGAGTAATATCTGAACACTCTTAAAACTTTTTAAAGATTCCTAAAGAAACCATCAGATATATATTATATAAACCATCAGATATATATTAGATATAAATGTATATAAAAATTATTATATACCACAAAAATAAATTGCCTTTAAAGACGGGGAGGAAAAGCTATTAACTTGTTTTATTACTTCCTGAATTACACAGTTTTTAAAAGTTCAAAGGCTTTCCAAGTTGTGAAAAAGGAAGAGGATATTTTTCAGGCACTTTGATGAAGTCCAAACAGAAATATATTATAAAGCAAACTTTTATATCATATAATATTTCAGGAGCTCTGGGAGTTCATTAACCATTAGCTATAATTATTGATAGCCTATGTGATAGCCTATGTGTTGCTCGAAAACAGTGCACAAAATAATTTTTAAAACTAAGATATAAAAAAAAATATAAAATTAAATATTTTTTACTTAGATTGTTTCAGCAAAGCAATCAATATTTAAATGTTTAGTAGCTATTATGATATTATGGTTTTATAATTTAATGGAAACTGTTCTATGTTGATTAACCAAATGTCATCCAAATCCGTAATTTTTTTTATTATATTCGATAAGAGTTATCGTTTTTGAGAATATAATACAATTGCTCTATTGTTATATTACCTACGCAATAAACTATGAACAAACCAAGTTTAATTAAATTAAGAATGTAACAGACTCGATCTTTTTTTAATACTTTCAAAGGCATACCAGCTCTTCATTTACTTTTTATATATTTAAGGCCATTATTTATTTATAAAAATACTGTATTTACATTTTCTACTAACACTTTCTGCCCACTGAATGATATAAATTTTATAAGCTGATACATCATTTTATTGGTTGATCCCTGTGTTTATATTTTCTACTAAGACTCTCTGCACACTGAATGATAGACATTTTATAAGCTGATACATCATTTTATTGGTTGATCCCTGTGCTGTGTTTATATTTTCTACTAAGACTCTCTGCACACTGAATGATAGACATTTTATAAGCTGATACATCATTTTATTGGTTGATCCCTGTGCTGTGTTTATATTTTCTACTAAGACTTTCTGCACACTGAATGATATAAATTTTATAAGCTGAAGATATATCATTTTATTCATTGATCCAATAATGACATTAATATTAATATTTATGTACATATTTGTGTTACAAACAGTCTTGACTATTGAGTGTATCTACAAGTACTTTGTGTACCTTTTTTTACATTTTGCTTTCGAAAATATTTAAAAAAATGGAAACAACTTTGTCATTTTTTAATATTTAAAATATTCCAAATGTTTTCAATGTAATTAAATATTAACATATTATTCCACGATAATAAAAGAATTTGTTGTAAAATATACATTAACATCTTAATATACAGTTCATATTTAACTACAGTTTTCGTGACTGTAGCCTCAGAAACTTTGTCGAGGAGAATACCAGTTTGTATGGGTTTATACAATTTGTGACAACATTGAGCCTCTTTCTCTATGTTTACAAGCATTGCAACTTTCCACTTACATCCTTACATTTAACTTAACAGTTTTATTAAAATAAAGTAACTCACTTTCGAGGTCGTATTAAAAAGTTTTTATCTCTTTGTGTATTTAAACTGAGACTTCTAGACAAAGTCGAAAGCTACATTAAGAAGTAGAATAATAATATTATTAAACAATTTTTACATTCGAAAGGGCTGGAACTAATTTATTATTTATGCTAAAATTGCTTAAAATATGTTACTATTATAAAAATATATTACTATTATAAATTTTAATTACAAACACAAATATAAAACTTAAATTATATATATATATATATATATATACAGACATGTCAGTTTGTGTATATCCTGATCCAGACAGAATATGTTATCAAAGTGCTGTTAAATATATAACACAAGGGCCAAATACTAATTACCTCATCATACTTCAACATATTTATATATTAATAGAAAGCAACCTCAATTAATAGATATATTTTAATAATTGCTAAAGCTTCTAATTGATTATTATTTCTTGTATTGACTATTCAATTACTGCTAAAGATTAATATTCTTTCGTACATTCATAGTAAATTAAATAAAAAGTTTATTTAACAGCATCAGCTCCAGAAAAGATCTTACAACTATTAATGATGATTCTTTTATAGCGATAGGAATGTCAAACTGTTTATGTTTCTAATAGGATTAAATACTACATTCTATGGGTAGTTTATAAAAAGAAAGAAAGAATATATTATTGTATTAAAATAATATACTTGTATTTATCACCTCAGTTTTACTCATTAGTATTAATATATTAATTTTAAGGGAGTAGCATAAAATAAATAAATACATTATTACGAACCAAAATCCTAAACCAATGTTGTTGTAAGTATTATCTACATTAAAAATTTTATAATAAAATTGAAAGATTTCTTCTCATCTGATTTATTGATCTTCACCGAAATCAGCTACGGAGTTCTTTTCATTAAACCCGGCTTATATGATTCTAGCAATACAGTAATACTTATAATAATCAAACCATTATTGAACCAACTTAATTATATTGTAAAAACATGCTTCCACAGAGGGAATACATTTTAGTTATAACTTTCATGTATTAATTTATTAATTTTCACGATTATTTGAAATTATTATATAAAAATATATAATTATTATATATTTATACATTATTTTTTATTGCAATTGAATGTCAACTATTATAATTTGTTTCAGGCGTCAAGTAAGCCGAGTGTTATTGAGTAATCAAAGACCTCTATGCACAGTTTGTGAATCTAGTGCTTGCTCGTCACTACCGTCCTTATTACAGGAATATACAAATATTAAATAATGTTTAGAATTTACAAATAATCTTAATTTGTTAAAATTTAAATTTATGTTTCTTTATAAATTAACAAATCACTCGATAGTAGCGAAAGAACCAAAGTATTTTAAAAATAATATTTAACATTAGTAAGTATAATAATAATAAATAAATTACATCAGAACTAGGAAACTACTGTACTGTATTATACTATACTACATTGTTTAAATTGTAATACATTAAAACTAGAATAAACACATTAAACATACGAACAAAAAGTATTACAAGAGAATGTACATAGCGCGTTGTTGTTGCAGAAGTAAAATGACAGTGTCATGTAACTGATTTCAGGAATATTGCATTTAAACATTTTAATATAAGTCAGAAATATAAAATAATAATAACAATATTTTCTTCTCACATACTATAAATATACTGTGTTCCTTTGTTTGTATGGAAGTACCTACGTTTTGAACGACATTTTCTAACGTGATTTTTAGATTGTAATAATTTTTAACTAATATTATTATATATTTGATGTAGAAGAAGTTATAATTAGTGCGTGAGCGTGAGATGATTGAAGAATATTATTAATCGATTCTATGTTTAAGCATAAAAATAGAGATAATAATCCGTTTCGTTAAATATCGTTTTATTCAGGTAACAAGCTAATACGACAGTCATTTGTTATTCAAATTCTAATCGCACTGCTTTGAGACGTCTAGACAAACAAACAGACAGACACAAAAATATAAAAACTTTTACAAAAGAAGTGCTGTTTTAAATGATACTAACACATAGTATTATTTAACACAGCGTTTACATTTCTAAATATATATAAATAAGATCAGATTTAAACTAAAATATAAATATTATTATTTATATAGTAGTTAAGTATCCTAGTAATTATGAATAATAATATTATTATTATTATTATTAATAATAGCATAAAAAACCGACTAAAATAAACAAAAATATAAAGTTATTTTAAAAAATATATAAACCCCTTTGTACATATATTGACCTCACGATGTTATTATTGTAGAACTTATATTTATAGTAACATATATTATAACAGGAAGCTCATGAATAGTGTTATACTAATTAAAATGAAACGGAATGACTAACTCTTTCATAAAAATAACATAAAATAAATAATAGTATATATTTTTGAGCAAGTTATAACTCGTGGCAGTGTCCGGACGAATCAAGTCGTTAAGCAAAGACAAGTATAGTGGATTTTATTTTACTCAGAAATACGGCACTCGTGGCTATGATGCCTATTCAGACTGTGCTTGCATAATACCCACGTAGGGAAAATATTTTCAATGCACGTTCTTTGAAATATATTAATTTAAATGGCTATATTGTAACAAATAAGTTCCACTGTCTACACATTCCATACATTACATTTTAATAAATAGATAAACGGAGAAAAAAAAATCCAACTTTGTCTAAATATTATATTGATTAAATTTAAATTTTTCATCTATATAGTAAACAGATTCCTGTATTCACTAAGCTAACATTTACATCATTTGTATAGATTTAAAATTAAGGATAACTTTTAATATTTGAATTTTTTTCCCTTTAAAACGCAATTTACATGTTCAATACATTGAAGGTAGTCTACAAATGCACTTCCTGATGTACTAAAATGCATGAAACAAGCAAGCATTTTACTAGTACTTTACTAAGTATGTTTGAGTACAGATAAAAATATTTGCAATTTTTTGAGTTGTGGGTATGTTTGAGTACAGATAAATAAAAATATTTGTAATTTTTTGAGCTGTGGGTATGTTTGAGTACAGATAAAAATATTTGCAATTTTTTGAGTTGTGGGTATGTTTGAGTACAGATAAAAATATTTGCAATTTTTTGAGTTGTGGTTAAATTACGGAGATTCTAAATGTTAACCATAATAAAGGCTTTATTTGGTTTTCAAGGCGTAACAATATTATTTTTTTTAAACAATAAGAAAGTCACCGTTCTCAACTATAATAGTGTGAACGATGGGAGCATCGTCCAAGAGTGTACAAGAAAATTGTATGAATATGACTTTAATTCATGCTATTGATCTATTATATATCGATAGGTATTACATAAAAGTAGTAAAAGTACTATAGTTTCTAGAAAAATAACCAAGAAAAATTGACTTATAAATATCAATATTAAAAATTAAGAAAAGTTCAACATTTTTTTTATTAACTAGACCAGATTAAAACTACTTACGATCTGACTTAATAGAAAATTACTACAGCTGCCGGCAAAGAGGTCATTGATGGACGATCCTATAAATTTTGGCGAAGTCGAAGCCGAAGCACACACACGTGAGTCCATCAATGCCCAGTTGCAGCTAATGTTTGTAGAATAGTTTTTTCAAATTATGCACGGAAATCAAAACTAAGTAAAATAATAAATTTACAAATATTCATATTTTTCTTTTAAATTTTCGTAACACCAACTTTTTTATGAGGGTTTTTATGGCGTTAAACTTAGTTAATCACAATCCATGTCTTCACTTGAACTCATTTCTGAATATTATACATTATATAATAATTTCTTTTTAAATTAATAACGAAACAACGAACAATAATTTTTGGCGCGCCAAAGAATTCATTTTTTTTTTTAATAAACCACAAATAACCGAGCAGAAAACAGTTTTATTTGTAAACGATTACAAAATTTAAATAAAAATTCTTCCAAAATATCTCCTTGGTTCATTAAATTATCTCATTGGTACATTTCGGAATAACAGATCGTACTATTTTCAATTTACACGGTAATTATGAGCTTACATTGTAATTTATTAACAGGTAGAAAACGACATACGGTTTGTCATATCCATTATGCCGGCCGCTGTTTGACAGTGTATCAATTTCGATTTATATAATTTTCTTTTTGCACTAATCTCAATCAATTTTAAACTTTATGGTTCGGTTTTATTAATTATCTTTTATTTTAAAAGACTTTTGCCATAAACATAAGGTTAGGTGAATACTTTTCTTTTAACTTATTGATAATTCGATATTTTTTTTAAATGATATAGAACTTTAATATTCTATAAACAAGAAATACAGTTTTAATAAAAACATATAGTCTCATGTTCATTTTTAAATCGACAACTCAACTGTCCTGTTAAATTATCAGATTACCTGAGAGATTTTATTTGTATTAAAAAAAAATCTTGTTAAAGTAAAACTGATTTGGTTGATTTGATTTTCAAACTTGGTTGTAAAGTTTTGAATAGAGAGGAAAACGATAAATTTGTAATCAAGATCTATAAAACAACCTCTCTGAAAACTCAACATCATTGACACTGGTCAAAGAACCGTTAGTGACCTCTGTTTACGAAGTAATTTCAGAAGCAATTTAGCTTTCATATTCCAAGAGAATTATAATATTCAAACATATGAGACCTGACAGAGACTACTACTGAATATATAGGTATGTATGCTTAAATCATCTGATTCAATTTAAAGAGTTGTAGGATGACATCCTAGTTGTTCGAGGTTCGAGTCCTGCTCGTGTTGAAGAATTTACGTTATAATTAGATAATTTTTAAAAATATTTTATGATAAAATCCATTGTACGTATGCTTTTTCGATGAAATTACAATACATTCCCAGTGGAGGTCGGTTCTTTTTAATTAATACGGACATTAATTTGTTACCACGTTTTCATTACGGCAAAAAGAAATATATTTATTAAGGGAATACAATTAAATATTATTACATATAATATACTTACATACATTATAAGTAGTAAATGCTTATATAATAAATAAAAAGACAAACATTAATTAATCAATCATTGTATAAATTTAAATAATTTTAAATGATTTCCGTAACAAGCAGCAATAATTTGTACAAGATAAATGCATTTTCATTATAGCATCGACAATAAAATGTATTTTATTTAAAATCAAGTATTGAAAATTTTCAAATATTTAATTTATATTTCATAGAAGTTCTGTTTTTCTAAATTTAAAAAATTATTTTCAATGATATTTATATCTTAACAGGAATATGTAAAACAAACACTGTTTGATTTGTTAATTCATAATAAATTTCAGACCTGTGTAACTACAATTTTCATTAGTTCCCAACTCCACGAGTAAAGCTTTAGGAGTTAGGAGTACTTTAGTCACGTATAAATAAGATCTTTCTAATTACACTTACAGAGATTTTAAAATTTCAGTTACTTATATTTATTTTAATAATTATTAAATTAATTACTAAAACTTACATGAATTTCATATACATTTTAAATTACAAGAAATATTTTCAATTATACATTTAAAATTATAAAAATTATTTATTTCCAATTATACATTTGAAATAAAAAGAAATATTTCAATACATGTCACAAATAAGTTCATAGATCGTAGTACCTAAAACGTTTATACATATAATAAACATTTTTGGTACTATGATGTTTGATCTTCTAGATCTAGATTTCCTAATTATTAGATAGATTTAAATATAAACAAGGATTATTATTTAAAAAAAAATTATACATTATATAAAATAGGATTTAATAACAGAAATATATTACATTTAATAGCAAAGAGAGCATTAAACGTTTTCACGCTATTATATTTAGTGTATCATTTTCATAAATATGAACTATTTTCTCAATTTTTTATGCTGCTATTTCTAAAATATGATTGTGCAAACATTTTACTAAACTATCATTCTGATTATACTTGTTTCGTGACTGAATATCAAATATATCACTCAAATATCGTAGGACTTACAGAAAACGGTTTTGTATTTTGTAGCTACATCTTACAATTTTACTTAGGTAGATCGCTTGACCTGAATCATGTGCAAAGTAGGCTCAAAGGGACGAAGAACTGTGCCCTCCAAAAATACAATCGCCCATTAGGACATAGCCAAGAGTTACAATGGCTCAATAATTTCCATACTTAATAGTTGAAGTACGTACACAATGAGGTGTATGGTTTTACCGCGATACAGTCAAAGTACAACGCCATCTTTTAAAACATATCAACAGTTATATTATGCTTTTTAAATTATATAAAAGGATTAGGGAAAGGATTAGGAAAGGGTCTAACAAATATTTTAAGCCGTTTTAGTTAAAGGTATAAATACAAAATCAAGTACATATATGAAGGATGCATAACAGCGATGCAAATTGGATAAGCACCATCTACCGAACGGAAATCTCACAAACATGGAGAAAGGTGTGTTTTTTAAATATATATTTTTTTCCACGTTTAATATTTGAATGGTTACTAATTAGATATTTCTCAGTTAGATATATCTGTTTATAAACCACATTGTTCTGTAAATAAGTTTAAAACAGTATGTACAATGTATTTCATTTAAAACGCCTGAAGGTGTCTGTTAGGAACTGCCTAATTATCCCAAAAGCTGTTCTGAACAGTCCTTTCAAACAAATTATTGTATTATGTTGACGACATTTATAAAGCTCTCTTGTTTAATTGATTAGATTTTAAAGATACATTGGTTATATTAGAAAAAATAAGAAGTATTTTTTTCATAATGTCAAATTAAAAGTAACTAGAATAAAATTAAATAACTTGGGCATTATTCTCCCAAAAATAAACTGCGAAATGTAAACTTATCATAAATAAATTTCTAAATAAGATAATTTACTGTATTACCGAAGTTGACTTCAGTGCTAACGCGTCTATTTCGGTACTCCTATTTCAAAGGCGTAGTCCCGGTCTCATGGAAGTGTGCTTTTGTCCATCCGATCCCTAAAAAAGGTGATAGCTCGGACCCAGCTAACTACAGACCTATCGCCATCACCTCTCTACTCTTCAAAATAATGGAGAACATCATAAACCGACAGCTCCTCGCGTACCTTGAGGATCACCAGTTGATCAATGACCGACAATATGGCTTTCACCATGGTCGATCGGCTGGTGACCTCCTGTTATATCTTACACACCGTTGGGCTGCGGTTATTGAAAGCAAGGGAGAAGGTCTGGCAGTTAGTCTGGATATAGCGAAAGCCTTCTTCCTATGGGCTTCCCGAGAGTTTATGCAAGTGGATCACCAGCTTCCTCACTGGGCGGAGCATACAGGTCGTTCTCGACGGTTTTTACTCGGACCCCAAGCCCGTGAATGCTGGTGTACCCCAAGGCTGCGTGCTATCCCCAACTCTGTTCCTCTTGCACATCAATGATATGTTGGATATTTCCAACATACATTGTTATGCGGATGACAACACTGGGGATGCGGTATATTCCGGCCGTGCAGGTCTCTCTCGGGTAAACGTCGACGAGTGCCGAAAGAAACTTGTGTCTTCTATAGAGACCTCCCTGAGGACGGTCTCAGAATGGGGTAAACTGAACCTCGTTCAGTTTAATCCCCAAAAGACACAGGTTTGCGCTTTTACCACTAAGAAAACCCCATTTGTCGTATCGCCGCTCTTCGATAGCACACCTCTCGATGCCTCGCCAAGTATCAACGTACTGGGACTCGACATTTCGAGCGACTGTCAGTTTCGTGGTCACTTGGAGAGCAAGGCCAAGTTGGCCTCGATGAAATTGGGTGTGATCAATAGAGCGAGACAGTATTTCAATCCTGGCCATAGACTTGCGCTTTATAAGGCGCAGGTTCGGCCACATATGGAGTACTGCTCTCATCTCTGGTCCGGATCACCCCAATATCAGCTTCTACCGAGAGCCGTAAAGATTGTCGGGGACCCAGTGCTCTGTGAACGGCTGGACTCTTTGGCATTGCGTAGAGACGTGGCTTCTTTGTGCGTCTTCTATCGCATTTACAACGGGGAGTGTTCCGAAGAGCTATTTGATCTGATGCCTGCCGCCGAATTCCATCACCGCACAGCACGTCACCGCCTGCATTTCCATCCAAACCATCTGGATGCGTGGCGAACTTCTACTGTGCGGTTTTCAAGGACTTTTCTTCCACGTACCACTAAGATGTGGAATGAACTTCCTTCGGCGGTGTTTCCAGATCGATACGACATGGGTACCTTCAAAAAAGGCGTCTATTCATATCTCCAAGGCCGGCAACGCTCTTGTGAGTCTTCGGATGTTGCAAGAGTTCATGGGCGGCGGTGATCACATTTTATCAGTGACCCGCATGCTCGTTTGCCCTCCTTTTCCATAAAAAAAAAAAAAAAAAAAAAAAAAAAATTAAATTTTCAGCTTAGTTTAAAGTTGGACGAATTAATGAAGTAAACTTTGTGTTTATGAAAATAGATTATTTGAAGTTAAAATAATATAAAATGTATAATTTTTTTGAACTAGCCCCTCTTACTCGCATATGATACCATTTTATAGGGTTAAATCTAGACAGCCGCGTTTTCGTAATAGCGTTGCTTACATAGTTTAGTGTAAATAGTTTCAAAACTATCACTTTAAAAAAACTAGTTCTATGTGCGTAAAAGTAAACCACATTTATTCAATACTTTATTCAGTGGCAATGTGAAATAACAAATAAACCAATCAAATACATTTTCTATTTCATAGATGTTGGTGACAAACATATTCAAGTACATGTGCAATAATTATACTTCTACGGATAACTCATTAAATTCCTGCCAAGGATAATTAATTTTAAAGTATAATGCTTAAAAGTAAATAGCATAACTAACAAATTTCAAGCTTTTGAGTGAACCTTTTTTCAAAAGCTTAATAAAGCACAGTATCCGCTAACTAATAACAATAATATATATTAATAATTTATTTCGCACAAAATTCTTCTTATTATTGTTTATTTAATCTTATTAATTAGTTGTAGAAACACTATGTAAAAGAACATCGTAGGGTTAGCCGTTGAATAGCTTAATGCTAACTTATAGAATTTAACGTTATTTCGATTGAACCATTATCCATTGCTTTGCTAATATTGATACCAGTACATCGACTCAGTTCTTTAAACAAGCCTTAATAAGTGTCACAGTTTAAAGGAGTGCTAACAGATATGTCAATAAAATATTTTTAAATGAAAAAGATAAACCTCAAATCAATATTCCGAATCAACTTTATACTTGGATATAATAATAAGACACCAGAAATGTTAAGATTAAGAGTGCAGAAAGAAGATGAACAAAAAAAAAACTAAATAAAAATAATTATCAATACTTATTAAAATACAACTGGTAATTTATTATTCAGAGATAGGTTTGACAGATATATTTATTTACACTTTACATCATCACCCTAAGATTATTCAAAATTTGCTTTTATTTTATGAAAACAAAACAAAAGAAAAAAAAATTAATTAAAATAATTTAATTAATTAATTAATTAATTAATTTTTAAATTTTAAAAAATTTAAAAATTTATTAATTAATTAATTTAACAACAAGTCATTAAATTTTAAAAAATTTAAAAATTCGAAATCTTTTTTCCATTTTTCGGTAACTTCGGCGGCCGATCTGACCACCGTCACGTTGGACAATCAACATAATTTTGAAAAGTGAATCTTACATTTAGATGCTGATTCCGTAAATATCTTTAGTTTTTCAAAATTCGAAAAATAAAATTCGACACACACACAGACACACAGACACACAGACACACAGACACACAGACACACAGACACACAGACACACAGACACACAGACACACAGACACACAGACGCACAGACGCACAGACACACATACAGACAGACAGATCGGAAGGAAAAACTGAGTTTTTCGAAAACCATGGCTGATAGAAGACAAACATACATACGGAAAATTACTTTATATTCTATATGAAACCGAAAAATATTATTCAAATGACTCTTATAGACATGACTTTTATATTCATATAGTAAGTGGATTCTTATTAAGGGCATATCTTTTTCACTAAGAGACTCTTAATAGGTTTAGATAGAACACGAAGCCGCGAAAGAGGTAGCGATAAAGTGTTACAATGGTTTATTGTCTTGTACTAGATTGTACAAGACTGTACAAGTTAGTACTTGTACAAGATACGATAAATCAGTAATCCACTAGGATTATTGTACGTAATTGTAAAAAAACTGAAGACACGTTAATATTTACTTTTTACTTATTGTTACTTATACTTATATCCCATTACCAAATAATTATAAACTGTTCGGGAAAACGTTTATTTGAATTTCGTTATGAATTGAAGAGAAATAAGTTCCTAATCGTTGTAGCTTGTAGAATCTTTCTACTTTCATCAGCTCATGGGTATTAAAAGAGCGCCTACTTCATCCTCAGAGGCCTTCTACGGTTTTGTTAATTCTCGGACATTGCAACAGATTGCGGACCGTTTGTACGTGGTCAGTAGAAATAAATATGTATATTTGAAACAGTTATGTATATTTGAAATTAACAAAAAATATATGATTTATTTTTAATTTTCAATATTTTTGTACCTTTTATTATCTTTATAAATTTTTAAAGTTCTTTCATGCAATATATAACAGTTTTTTTATTTAACAAATAATATACTAACAAAAAATTATTATCTCAATAAAAAAACTAAAAGAAAAATCCAATAACGGAAGGTTCAAAAACTTTTATTTTTTTTATTTATTTATTAATTATTAAAAAACATACATTAAATATTTTAGACACAAACATAAACGCGTTAAAGTTTTTCCGTATGTCTGATTCATCGACTTAAAATTAAGAGAGAATAGTACAATAATAATAATAATGGTTTAAAGATATGCAGGTGTACATTATTTAAATTAATTTTAGCAAATATGTATAACAAATGAAAGTAACATAAAAAATATAATAACATTTACAAAAACAAGTTTCTATGTAAAAGTATACATCGCAACAGTAAGAATTAACCTGATATATTTCACTTTTAAGGTTTCTGATGTCTGTTCAATACATTTAAAAGCATTCCTGCAGTGTTGATGAATATATTTATTTCTAAAGAATGCATTTCTTCAGTAATCGGAGACTCGAAATATTGTCGAAGCAATTCTGTATCAGTCTACTCTGACAATAGTATACTATGACGTGATCGACCGGCAGTGGTGTTGGGCTCAGTTCGGCTTACTGCAGTTTAAAGAAATATGTTCCAGCATTTCAATATAACCGACCTATATCCTTTTTAGAAATCGTTTTCCCATTAAATGGTAGGATATTTTACTTTGTTTACTAAATTATTTTGTACCTGTATTTAACAATAAATTAAAAAAACTGATTTATGATATACTCACAAAATATTAAATCACTTAAAGAATATCAATATTTAGTTGTCACTTGTCGGTGAGGAAAGTTTTCAAATATTAGCTAAAGATATATCACTTTTATAGTTTCTGATGCCTGTTCAATACATCTGAAAGCATCCCTGGAGTGTTGGCACGTCGCAGACGCTGCTGGCGCCGCAGTCATGAAGAATATTACTTATGTCTATTGTCTATGTTGAACTAGTTCACTGACAGCTAGAATTATTAACTGAATTATATATTCAGTTAATATTATAAATTTGAACTGCTATAAATAATACAGTAGTTCGATATTAAAATGAAATATTAACACTAACTAATACCTAATATTCAGAAGAGCATTAGTATTTAGTCTTTAAACATTTTTTATTCATGATATTAAATATCCAGCTGTATTATTAAATATCCAGCTGTACTCACGTAATTACTATCTGGATTTGTCCGGAATAAATATCGTTATGAGAACAGAGTTCACGCTGCGATTCTGCTATGCTCAAAGCTCATGAATGTGGACCTCCAATGGGTACGAAGCTAACCGGAAAAATTCCGATAGTAATTACGTACGTACAGCTGCATAATATATAAATAATACCGTTTAGATCTTTAATAGTAATGAATTGTTATTCGAAATATTATATATTATATTTTCTGATATTATCATGTTTTTCGTGATAAGATTATTCTAAAAACAAAAACAAAGCTTAATAAAACCAAAATATTTGTTTAGTGTTAAATATTTCGAAGTAATTTAGCTCCGGGGTAATGTTAGCAGCCTAGATTAAAATGAGGTTGTGTGAACATTGTATGTAATGACAGAAATGTGAATATCAACCTTAAGTTATATAACTTAAAATTTAAATTTGCGCAAACGCACAGCTAAGTCTTTTGCTAGTTATCCTGTATAACAGAAATTAACACTTTATACTATATTAAATATACATTTGTTAAATTAATGTAGTGTTTCTATTGTATAGTATTTGAACTATCCTGATCCATGATCACTATTTTTTATTATTATTCGGCTGCACTCACGTCAATGCTACTGGATTTTACCGAACAGTTTCGCAAAGTGCAACAGTTCATACCGCAATTCCTTCATGCTCCGGGCATTTGAATGAATTCAAACTAATCAGGGAAATTTGGATTTAGACACGAGTAAAGTCCGATAGTATATTGTTGTGATGTGTTCAACATCTAAAAGACATTCTAGAAAGCGTGTGATGACTTATAGTATTTTTATAATGAAAGTTAAGATGTGTGTGATGTGTAATTTTTAATATAATATTTCTTAAAATGAAGTGTTATTTGCTTCATAACTTTTAAAAACTTTTGTTTAAAATCACATTTTCGTTGTTGTAAATAATAACTATATAATAATAATAATATTTTACGCCTCTATATCTGTCTCAAGAGAGAACTCGCTACTTACAATATTTGTCTACTGCAGTGTAGTTTCGTCGTTAAACCTACTTACAACTTTATGCTTTGAAGTTGTGAAGCAGGCAATGCATTTTACTGTGTTTTATATAGTTATAGATATTTTAAACATGTTGTTATATAATGGAAATATAAGAAAGATATAAGAATATATATTTTTTTTAATTTTTATCTTTAGTATTTCTATACTACTATAGTAGTAGTACAAATATGTTATATCTCATATTAGGTAGGTAGTTAATATCAGACATAACTAAAGTTGAATAATTTTACTTCTGTAAACATACAATAAGTAAAGTCGAAAGTACAATTCTACGTAACGCGAACTAACTTTTCGCTTAATTATTCAAATTATACTAATTTGGATAATGTATTAAACTAAAGTTTTAGTTCAAAATGGCGTTCAAATGATCTTATTGCAAATAGCAAACTAATAAAATTGTACGATTGTAAGCTTTATTATCATAAAATATCACATTTATTTCAAAGTTCAAACTTCTGCAAAAGCAGAAATTATAAAAAATATTAATAAACATATTTTACATACTAATTTGTAGACTATTAAATTACTCGAAATGCGCTATAAATGTAGGTAATACATCATCTCTAATCAATAATAATTTACAACTAAGGCAATGCACCTTAATTTGAATAATATTATTTTAATTGTAAAATATACACTTTTAATTATCTTACAGAATTTAAATGTTCAATTATTTATTAAATTCATAAATAAAAATAGAACACAAAGTAATTCAATATTGTAATCCTTTATACAGTTATGACTTATTATGTGGCATTCGTAGACGTCTTAATAAATCTACTGCAGCTCAGACACTAGACAAGAGCCGTGTCATTGATTAAAGTCGTCATGTCTGCGGCGCGACGAGCTTGGAACGAGCCAAGTGTTTATACGTTTAGCTAGATACTGTCAATTTAATATAATATACGCATAAGAATTATAAGTGTAAGTGAAATGAATACTAGTAATATACGTAATTTGAAATATTACAAATATTTTTTTATTGTAATTATCAATTTCAATTCACAATATCACAATATTCCAATCATATGTAGGTATGTATAATGTCGTACCGAATTGATAATTTTGATCCTTTTCTTAAATTGTAACATTTGTTCAACAATTCATAATGCTGAATTTAGTTGCTAGTTACAGATGGAAAATATTCGGATTGATTAGATCATTGTGCCACTATTCTTCTAAAAAAAATCGGCTTAGAGTCGGTATATGTTTTACAACTGCATTTTATATGCTGATTACTTGACGTTTCGTGGACTTTCAACTTTAATATTTAGGAAGCACGTTAACGTAGAATTGTGGCTCAGGTCAGTTTTTGTTTTTTTTTACTGCATGTTTAGTAATTATAAACTAAGCAGAATTGTCATATATACATAGTTATAGTGAATTTGTTATGTAATGTATGTTCTGATCAATAAAGAATTATTATTATTATTATTATTATTATTATTATTATTATTATTGTTATTAATTAAAGAATTCAGAGACCACGTTAAGAGAAAAATCTAGACAAACCTTGTTTTTAGTAAAAATGACAAGACCTGCTTTATATATCTATTATCAAGCTGTTTTTAATGAATTGTATAAATAATAAGGTTAAGATTCTAGTATAGAACGAGAAACGTGTTAGAAATGTCTAGGGCTTATTTAAAAGACTTTTACAATTTTGAAATTCAATATAAACATTAATATTCTAGAGTACAGTTTTAAGCTTTTTATAATTAGACAATGCTTCAGATTAGTATTATATAAAAAGTGTTATTAAATTATAAAAACCCCTCGACAGAAATTATTTTGTCAAAGAAGATTTGGAGGAAAAATACACAAGAAATCTGGTTACAGCTAGGGTAATATAATACGACATTAAACATATTCAACATGCAAAATAATTGACTTTAATATTACCTGAGAACCCGTCACTAATTGTAAAATAATTAGAAATTTTTGCGAAACGGTTACTTTTATGTTAAGCAAAAAATATTTGATACTATTTTATAAAATGTGAGTGGTGAGTGAATATAATCCAGGTTGGCTGATTAATGAATTTCCAGTTTATTGAAGCCCAAGGGTTATAGTTATTGTTCCGTATATAAGAAAGGTTGCTTTTAAGAAGGACTTGAGGCCTACATTTATCAATTTCAACTAAGAAATATACATAGTGTAAAAAAACATAGTCTTTTTCATTTCAATATCATTAAATGGTATTTTTTTCAAAATAAATATATATATATATATATATATATATATATATAATATTTATTTTATATATATATATATATATATATAATCTATCAAATAGTACATTTGATGGATTTTCAACTATTAGTATCTAAAATTATTCGTAAACATTTGTTTACAAAAATGTATTTGTTTCATATTTTTCGTTTCAGAAAGTTTTATAGTCAGCACTGCCATATTAGTGGACGAATTTATGCTACTTTCCGGGGAGTATTTATTTATATATACATAAGTGTAAGCGACGTGTGATCGACAGAGGTATACTTCACTCCGTTAATACCTCAGCCGACTGCGAGTGAAGTTCCTCTCGAGACTACTCGCCTAGCTCTGTCAATAGTATATGTATTCAAAGTAAGTTACTATAATGTATAATAAAACTTATAGGAATAAATGGCATGTATAAATCATCCCTTACAACTTTTTAATTGAACCCTAATCGTTATTTAAAATTTACATATGTGAGAAGACAACATCTTTGTGATCTTATTATATATATTAGAATTTGATTTCTTTTTGAGACATAAAAACATGTATAAAAAGTCTTAGCTAGCCAGAGGAATGTATACAGAGAACGTGAGCGTGTATGAGCATTTTAAGGGACCCCTTAAACCTTCACCTGGATCGCAAGTTCCAGGCACTTTTTGCTCTCCTTAACCTCTAATTTTATAGCCCTGACACCTGTACGGGAAATCCATGTAATGCTATAGCTATGAGCTTAGTGCGTTGGTGTTCTAAAAATATCTTCATTTATTGATTTACAATTTTGTTTGACAATATATCTAAAGTTGTATTAGATTTTCTATGGTATGAATTTTAAGATATTAAATATAAAAACTGATATAAATACAGATATTAAAACATACAATAACATTACTACAAAAAATATTTTACTCTTGACTTAGTTGATTTTACTTCAAAAGATCCCCTTTAGTTCTTGCTTGTATAAATATTTTTTTATTTTTTTTTATATCTGATTATAGAAAATAAGCTTTCATAGTATACCAAAAAAATTTAGACCACGTTTATTACAGACAAGCGTCACAGTTTCGGGGCATAGATTCAGGTACTCTTTTTTTCCATTTTAAATAAATACCAGAACATCCTGGTGATGACGAGGCAAATGATATGTCATTCTACCAAATGTAGCTTTTAGAAGAAGACCAATCAACTAATTACTTCTCAAAACAAAATGATGTAAACATTTGAGTAAAACAATATTATTTTATAGATGTAACATGCGAAAGTCAAAAGTAAGATTGTTGTGATATTACTTTAAAAAATGATGATAAGGAAAAAAACTAATGATGGAATCTGAGAAGGTGGAACCATTACGAGAGATTTCGAGAATATCGGATTTTCCGCTACATGAAAGAGAACTTTTCATACAGCTTCTATAAATAAAACAAAAGCATTTTTAAATATATCTCAAATCTTAGCTATAGTTCCATATAGAAGAACATTTAAACAAACAACAACTTAATTTATTTAATTAGTATCTATCAATGAATCCCGCCTTAATAAATATCTACTGCAGTTTAAAAGTATTCAATCAAATTAATTTTTTTTAATTCCAAACAGCTTAACTTAAATAAAAACTTCATCCAACAAAATTATTATTAATTATTTAAGCTTCTAAATAATAAAATTTCTGTTATGTAGATTTAATAATAACAACAATTAAATATATACAACTTATAAATCCGGCTTAAAATTTTAAAACAAATTTATTAAAGGGAGTAAATATTTGTTAGTTGAATATTCAATCTCTTTGACCTTTTTACTCCAACTACTAAACAAACAGACATACATATCAGTCGCTTAACAAGCAAATAAATAAATAAATAAACTTGTTTTACACAAACCAACCAACACTAAAAGTGTAAACACTTTCAAAAGCATTCCAATATAGGAAAAGCTTTTGATGCTACGAATATTTAAAACCACGGTCACATGCTGTATATACTCACCGCAATGAAGTTCAAACATACCTTATATCAACTTCGACATCACCTGTTACATTTAAAATAAATATTCATTATCTATTAATTATAAAATATACAATTTTTTGACAAATTTATTAATAACAGCTCTTGACAGCCATTTCATCTATTTATTGAACACATAGTAACAACAGACAGCCTCGCTACTCTTATTATATAAATAAATAATACAAATCAATTACTACTAATACTAATTTTTATACTATGTTTATATAATGTGTCATATTATTGTCTGTACTATATTCATATTGTATACCTTTTATCTTGAATATTAAACACAATTCTAGCAAAATAATGAAAGATCGGGATTAATTGAACTTAAAATATTAGTTAAAAGAATAATGTATACTAATATATATAGACATAAATAGACATCTGTACTTTCGTTAACGAAGTGTTAAGTTCACGCCGCGACTCCGCCATGCTCCGAGCACATCTATAAAGGCCCCGGATGGATTCGAAACTAGTCGGACAAATTCGGATAAATTGAACGTGACTACAGTCGGATAGATAATAGTAATTATGGATCCCGAAAGTCTTCAAATAAATATTTACACTTATATCAGTATATATTCAAGATATTTTTAATTAAAAGTATCCATATTTTATTTAATTAATATTTTCAATATGTCTGTTTTGTATAGAAACAATGAAGGTATTTTATTCCACTGGTTGTAAGTTATAATTGCTTCCTGATATGTTTTGATTGCTTTTAAACATTCTCGGTAGACAGACCTGTTATAATAACTTTAGTAAATAATTAATAAATAATACTCACAGTTATCTTACTAAACAACCTAAACAATTTATAGACAATTGATAATAAAAAAGATATAATTAAATACATATATATGAACTAGTTTTTAAAAGTAAAACTCTCATAATAGAAAAACAATATACACAAACAAAAACAACAATGAAAAATTTACAAATAATGAAAATAAATATATTTTTTAATGTTGATGATAGCTGCTGTATCACATCACTCATGTAATGCGATACAGCAGCTATTCAAATACTTCTTATTGATTCCCCAGATGTCTCACTGTAAGTCGGTGTATCACAAGAATGTCACGAGTGAGTCGCTTTATTAAATTTTCCTAACTCTTTGTTGTGGTTTGTTTCTGCATGACTCTGTTCATATTGTTGAGTTTATTAAATAATGGTATATTTTTATTTCTTTTCCACTTACTGCGTATTCTAAAATTATAATCTAATATTTCTTTGAAATGAGTTCTAAATTTATTTATGAGAGACTAAATGACAACAAAATGTTAAACCACAAAGAACGCGCCAGGTTTTTTATCATTTGTTTATAAAATTTTGGATAAAAAATATTTAGGATTACATGTAAATGAGTTTATTTCACTGTTAATCATATAGTCTTTGGTAAACATAGTTAAATCTTCAGAAAGGCTATATGTAAAGGCAACTTTAAAAGAATGTGATTTTGAGGCAATCCTTATATGTTCGTAAAGATGTACTTTTATAAGAATATGCCTGACCAGGGATTCAACAAGCGACGCTATGTTGGGGGCAGCACTTTTTCAATCAGGAACCTTTTCAATTTATACACTTGTCTAAAATTTTGTATTATTTGTAGTTTTATAAAATTGTACGATTATTTTTACATTTTTCTGTCTACAGCCAGCCTTACTAAGTAAGGTATGACGTCAAAGTCGCTTCACGCTCAATGCGTCAGGAAGTGCATTTGTAGACTTCCTGCAAAATCTGTCAACATGTAAATTGCGTTTTAAAGAGAGAATTCATAAAATCTTGCTTAGCGTACTATCATTGATGCCTCTAAAAACTATGAGTATTTTTAAATTTCCTGCTATACATGTCTATTGATTTGGAAATGTAATTGTAATAGCGAATAATGTAATGATGCTGTATAATGCTCTAACTTAAAATAATTAAAAGTTTTTTTGTGATGGAAGGTAGAAATGTGTGTATCCTAAGAGAGATTTAGTTCATTCAAACAACAAGAATCGTGTGGACACTATTAGTACTATATTGTAACGGGCAACATTATGTGACGTGCGAGGCGAGGTGTGGAGAGGAGGGGCGAGTTGTGGTGAGGAGAGGAGAGTAGAGTAGCTGGTCATTCCTTTTGGTGAGAGCTGCCGGATCGGACAAGAAGTTATAACTACATATAAAAATTGTAATATTAGTCAAGAAATAAAATCAAGTTAATTGTCAATACGTTTTTATTTTAATTTTTCATCTACCGGCGTTATAATATGAACAAGTGAGACAAAAATACTATTACCTATTTTTTTGTTTCATATTACTTCTATGCTGTGTTCAGTGGACTTTATATATAAAATGTAAGATTTGTTATATATTGTCAGACTTTAATAATAACCACAACATCACACACAAATAATACATATATAATTTTCAAAAATACATCACAAGTTCCAAAAATAAACACAGCAGCATATATTAAAAGAATTTGCTTCATTAAAAGAATTCCGTGAATACAATTATACACCAATGATGAACAACACATTTTAAAAGAAAATTATTTAGAATCCTTCGTTTGCAACAGCAACCTCTCTGGCGACCTTTGAGTCTTTCAAAGCCTCAAATATAATTGACTTCAATTAACTATTGTTTAAAGAATAAAATCTTTATGAAAATAATTGTTATAAACCTTAAAAAACATACCTTCATATAATATAAGTATAAAAAAACAATTATAATAAATCAAGGAATTAAATATTATACTTCTTTGATATATTATTATAAGCTGTAAACATTCACCAGTTTAATAGATAACCATCAGAATACATAAAATGTAAAAAGTTCAATCCTCACATTCTGTTAGACCATCGTTAAAAGTTTTCAAATCCAAAGCAGAGTTATGTCTGTCATGTTCTTCATATTGAATAAATGAAGCAATATTTTAAACTTAATTTTAAATAGAAATTCCATTTAATAATTATTATTTTTTGAACTGATGTGACTCATAATTATTATCGTCACTTAGTAAATACACAATACAAACAACAATGTCATAAAAATACAAATATAGTTAATAAGAAACCAGACCTTACAACAAGAAATATTCCAAGTCTTTAAAGAAGAAAAATGAAGTACCTTATTTATAACAATATTTTTACAAATTTACGCTAATTTATAAAACGATTTTTTAATATTTTTAAAGAACAATCAATTTATCTGATTTAATTCATGTTGTATTTATAAATTTAAGTAATTCATATTGTTTTGTCAATTGTATTTAACTCATTTTGTTTTGTCAGTTGTATTTAGTTCATATTGTTTTGTCAATTGAATCAACAGAACATTATTTTACACTTTTATTTCAAATTAGTGACTCAAGATTTTCTGAATATAATGATCCGTTTTCTGTTTTTAAATGTGACTTTAGAAGTCATCTAAGTATTTTAATTTTTTGTATTACAATAATAAATTAAAAAATCTGATTACTTGAGGTTTTTATTTTTTACTCTTTTTTTAATATAAACCAACCAGTGTTGTACAATTTTAAATTCTGATTAAACACGACAATTTTTAATGTCACTTACCAAGGAGCTGTAGTAGAGTCATAGTTTTAGGAAACGCAGCAATTGCGTTATCTTTGATTGGGATTGCAAATATGTTTTTAAGGGTTATAATTACAAAATTTAAATGAAAAAAAAAAACTAAATATTAACCAAAGTACTTAAAAATGTTTACAGTATGATCATAATTCTGCGTTTTTTTTTAAATTCCCATAATTTTCAAAATACAAGGAATGGTTTTTTTTTCTAATTTTTCTCATGACTGTTACCATCTATCCTATCACTCGGCTCGGCCTTGACGTCGAATTTTGGGACATCCTGTATATAATTTACTAAATGTAAAATAGTTTTTTCTTGCGGCTTTTTTTAATTTTGTAAAATAGGAAGTCATTTTCATTTTGTATCTAATGACACATTATTGGACAAACAAAAACCAAGTTTCTGATGTGCTGACAAAGATAAGAATGAAATTTTGATGTTAAATTACATATTCAGATTTTAATAAAAAGTATTAGTAAATGTAAGAAATTCAAGTGAAAACTTGTTTGTTTGTATATAATTGATTCCAGTTTGTCTCAGACAGTATAAACTCTTACAAACTCGTAATGTTTTCTCAACTCTTAAGTTTGTCATGAAAACTGATGAAATATGAACTTTGGGTAATAGTATTTAAGAATAAAATATAAGTTTATATTTGAAACGGAATTATTTTATTATCATTAAATGATTTTAACATTAAACACAAATTGTTTTTAGAGCCTTACTATTTAATAATTATTCATTAATTTTCGTTTTCTAGTTGCGTTGAAATTATTTAAAATTATATAGCTCCCAGCTTCAGCTTAATGACTTAGTTCTATGTCATTAAATATGAATGATGTATTATTAGTACCTAAATACTAAAAGCTCCATTAATGAATATGAATTTTTTATGCAAATCGATACACAGCAATCATTACAGTAAGTTATTATCTATCTTTATATAATAAAAAGGACTCACATACAATTAAGATATTTTAGAATCATTTACGAGGATCTAAATATTTTTAGAGTTTTAGTAATTTTTGTTTAAAATAAAATTTTTGCTTATATAATAATCTAGCGGATATATTTTATTTCGGAACAATATTTTTCCATTTTCAACGGAACACAAAAACAGATTTAGACTTTAATTATAATTCAAATAATTAGGAATGGATGTACAGATTTTGATTTTATTTTTGCTTGTTTATTGTCAAAAACTAAACGATCATATCTAGATATAGGATAATTATCAAAAATTATAATAAAAATAAAGATAATCATTACTATTTATGCTAATTATGTATAAATAATAATAATAATATTAATTATTAAATAAAAATTAAAAGAATGTTTAGGGTTATATAAACTATATAAAAATATCTAAAGCGAAAGCACTATATATCGTATGTAGCGTAATTAATTGTAAAATCATTATTATTTATGCGGTTGAGAAAGTTCGTCCTTTTGGATCGTAATAAATTTTATGTTTTGGAACAAATGCGATTTAACTGTGACTTCAGCCGTTTTAATTTGAGAGAATACAATTTCAGTTTTGAATTTTAAGCGTTAAACATCTTTGACGGTCTCAAACCACGTTGTTTAAAACATATGTATGTTAAATGATAGTGATTTGTTTATATATAGTTTAGAAAATAAAATGTTAAATGTTTGATTTTGAAAAGTATTAATGTGTTTTAATTCATGTGAGCTTATTCTGCATCCTAAAAGCCTGATCGTTTGAAAATCTGTGCTCCTTTTATGACTAAATCATCTAGTTTGTGATAAACCAGATTATTGACGTTACTTTCATAGCCTCAATGTGCATTTAATTTTACTTCGTTTGAAGATTTTTTTTATTTATTTGAGACAAAAACATTACAAAATTGTTAATACTAGTTCACTGTGAATAACAAAAAAAAATGACATATTTTATATAAATATGTTTTGTATAAAATTTAAAACCAAATTATAAAATATATTTTTCTTCTTTTCTTCTTGTTCTCTTTCAATTCTAGACTACTACATCCCTTCTTCATCCTTGTAGCAAAGAATTTATAACTATCTATTTATTTATAAAGTAACGCGTCTCCACTTAACGCCACTGAAATAAAAATCAAATTGTATTTTAAATCATGTAAATTTATGTTCAGAAATAGTAATATTTTTATTTCTGTTTATGTGTTTCTTGAAAATGAAATAGAATTAAAAAATATATATATTTTTAAAGCCATTTGTTAAAGCCATATTAAGATTTTTGTACTTAAAAGAAGAAAACGTTTCAAAAGAAATATTGAAAAACATATCTATAAAGATAGACAGTGTAACTATTTGCTGTATTCCAAGCAGACGAAGTCGCGAGAAACAGCTTGCGTTTTATGTACGTTTGAATTTAATTAACATATAAAATTTATCAAACAAACTATTTTTGAGTTAGATGGACACACTTCATTAACCGCATACAAATTGTCTCCTAAATTTGTAGAGGGGGATTTGTAGCTTTTTCAAGTTATTAAAAGCCCCTATGTGACAAATTCAGCACTTAAATCAACCACTGAAAAACACAAAAAAAATATTTATACAATTCAAATTGTAATTTTGTGTTTAATTTCAAAAACTAAACAACATTATTAATAACACAACCCTAGGGTAATGAACATTGTGGATTAGATTTCAGTGAGGTTGTTGTTAAATTAAAAACTCCTAGTAAATATAAAACTGTTGTAATATGTTTTACTCAAAAATAATATTGTTTCTCATTTCCAGCATTACAAGTGTGTGTAATACAGATTAGAACTACACCATACGCTCATTTAGACGTTCATTTGTGACGTCCTGCAAAATCTGTGCAAATTACACCGCAGAAACTATAAATGCTAACAATATTGCTGAGTAAATTATATTGGTAGATGAGGTTTTTGTTTTAAACAATTTTATTTATATGTGAGACTTTAAGCTTTTTTGTTTGACATAATTATTAATTCAATTAAGCTATATTACCAAAAAATTAATTTTAAAACATTCGGACTCGGGCATGCAAGGATATCCCAGGTCGCAGGTCGACTCTTGCCAATGTTGATGATAATATTTGTATGAGGTATACAATATCAGGTGCTTAGGTTTAGTTCTTTCTTGGTTCTTAATACTGGCTGTCAAATTCACCGTAAATGAAATTCATATTTATATTTTTAGGATTTTTATGACATTGTTGTTTTTATGACTTGGTTCTAAACGTGTCTCATCATTAAAAAAAATAAGGACATGAAGACATCTATTTAATAAAACATGTATACTTATTGTTGTTGTGACTACTCCTGAGTATTTATTATAATGTTGTTGAATGAATGAACAACAGTTTATTAATGTTCCAAAACTAAATAACGTTCGATAAAAAGCCGATAAAAACTAATCTAAGTTAATCTAACCAGGAACCGTACGTAACCAATAATCGACAGATTATGACTGAAAATTCTTCGTCACCAAAAGCTCAAAAAAAGATTTCCAGACTGATTAGTCATTTATTTTCGCAATTTGGTTGACCAAAATGCGAAATACGGTATTGATAGAGCAGAATACGATGAAATGACATTGTGTGAAAATCTTATCAGATAATATGAAAACGTATATTCAATGGCTACATTGATTGAATCGAACTAAATCCGTAGCATCGTCTCAAGAGCGAAGTCATATCAGTTTACCGAGTGGGGCATAAGCCGAGTGAGTTCACGTCCCTCAAATGACTTAACGGTTGGTCTATTCAGATTTACTGAAGCATTACCTAAGATCTGGTTATTATTTGTAGAAGGATATCTATATGGAGCACCTCAAGCCGAGGGCCCTTTCTTCTATACCAGCTATGCCGAAGAAATTTAAACGGGATGTAAATGACAATAAAACTGTAAATAACCTATGTCTCATTGAATATATTTTGAAACTTTAATTGGCATAATAAGTAATCGATTATAGATAACAAATAACCGATTTTTTTGCATTTTGTATGTCTGTTTGTCTGTAAGTAAGTTTGTGCAAGCATCACGCAAAACCTTCGTGGCAGAAAATTTGGTATGGTGATAGCTGAATGTTCTAGTCAACATTAAAGATAACTTATACTGCAGAAAAATATCAATATTCTTTGGAAAAATAAAAAATACCAAATCTACCAAATAATTCTATCAAAATAAAATATATTTATAACATTGTGATAGTTTTTGAACATGAGATTAAATGTACTAAATGTATAAAAGAAAAAATACGAAACATGTTTACGTGCTATAAATTAGTTTATTACTAAGTAACTTAAGGAAAATCGCATTTCAAGACGTCCATACAACCTAAATCAATTAAGCTACCGTATCACGACCGTATCTATTGTTATAAAATATACATATTCATATTGTTTGTAAGTATCAATATACAAACTAAGTTCTTATGCATTTTCTCTTTAAAGGGCAATATACAAGTTGAACAGATTTTGCAAGAAGTCAACAAATGCACTTCCTCACGCATTGAGCGACTTCGACGACTTTACTTAGGCTGGATACAGACAGAAAAAAGTAAAAATAACAGCACAATTTCATAAAACTACAAATTATACAAATTTGAAACTAATGTATATGTGAGAGGGAGATCCTCTTCAGAGCCTTGATAATAACAGTCCAGAACTGTGTAACAGCGATTCTACAAGGTGTTGTTCCTTCGAGCGAACTGTACCCGACTTTGAGCCGACCACCGTAGACTTTTATACATTTTGAATACTACACAGTTGTGGGTAGTTAAATTTTAATTAAATTATTAGAATGATTCGGTTTTGAAATAAATTATATAAATGTGACATATAAAATAAAGAGTTTTTATTATGTTATTATTATTGTTAATAAAGCTAATAAAGCTGAGCTAAGCGAAGCTCTTTACCAGCCTACTCAATCAAATTTTGTCCGCTTTTTTTCATACACCATCAAGCCATCATCATTTGGAGCAGTTGATTAGTACATGCCTACCTTTCTATTTTTATTATAGCGCATTCAAATTTGTATTTTAAGTTAGTTTTATATATTAATAAATTACAAGTCAATTGCTTAATAAATCAATAAGTCGATTTTATAAAACAATAAATATTTCTTTGTTTTTTATAATTAATTAGTTACTTTTCAGTTTGTATAATATATTATATTATATTATATTACAAACAAAAGCATTATGAAACGACATGTATTGAAGTCTAGTTTTTAATGTCTTTACCGCATTAGTTTTATCAAAAGAAATTTGATTAATGAATTTTTCGTTATAAGTTTGCACTAATCTGCATCACCTTAAAATAATTCTTTGTCTGGTTTAAGTAATCATCTATTTTATGGTAAACACTTTTACGCAAGAAAAGAACGCTTATTTTAAAATAATTTGTAAAGATTTTGAAAGTCATCTCTGTCTGCCTCATCTTAATTAAAGGATGAAATTATATATCTTAAAGGCCTGAAAATGTTCAAGGAGAATTATATAAAACCTTAATTTTAATAAGTTATTTTATTAAACATATTTTGTATGTTTTATAACACATTTATTTTATTGTTATATGGTTATTTGTATTTTGAATCAGTGTGGGGTCTAGGGCTAGAAATCAAGATATGTTTTGCAAAGTTTTCTGTTTAATAAGTAATTTTACATATTAAAAAACATTTTACAATTATAAAAATGTAACCTCATGTCCACTTTCAATTAATTCCATTGTTAATTAATTTAATTTTCACAATTGTGTAAATCTATTATAAATTTACTTGAAGTGTTTTATTGCAACAACAAATGACTTTTAAATTAAGACTTATTTCTTAAATGTTTTGTCGCTTTGTAGGAACTTACTTGGATAGACTTACATAGAATTTAACAGTAAATTTGTAGTTCCGAACTCCATATAAAATACATCTCTCTGCGGAAAACTAAAATCGGTAAAACTAAAAACTTATTAATGTATTTAGTTAGTTTACGGAGCAATGGTGGTTTTGGTATAACAAGAATATATGTCCCGACCAAAACGACATACATACATTCTAAAATAACATATTACATAATAACACGATTGCTCAGTTTGTAAAGCTACAGAGTATTATGTATGAGGTACGAGATTTGATTCCTGCTCGTGTTGATGAATTTACAATCCATGTAAAAATATACGTAATTAAATATTACATTTAAAAAAATATCAATACATCTCATCTCACGCCATCTCATCTTAAGTCTCATTTTTAAAATACCTATACATTCTTTTCAGATAAATTTACATTTTATTCCCTGAGTTCAGGATTTTTAAAATAATATGGATATCAATTTATTACTACATGATATTTTACCGCAAAAATGAAATTAATATATTAAGTTTAACTTTATTTATTAATTAAATTTTATTAAATAATTATTTACTGATGAAAGGACAATAAATTATAAAATAATTCTGTAGTTATATTATTTTAAACAATTGTAAGCCACAACTAGGAATAATAGTTTATAAAACCTTTTCAAAAGTTAATTCATTAATTAATTAATATAATTTATTTTGAATAATAAAATTATATCAAGTATCTGCTCAGTCAGTTTATATTATATTAAAGTTATTAGTAAAATACCTATAGATAAGTCACAGTAACATCTATAACACTATCTATATCTTGAATCCAAAATCCTTGAACGTCTTGTTCACAAGCAATTAAGTTCTTTCCTTTATAAGAATAATCTTTTAAATCCTTGTCAATCCGGTTTAAACCCTTCTCATAGTACGGCTACTGCTCTAGTCAAAATAACTGAGGATATTAGAAAGGGTATGGACAAACGTCAAGTCACGGTACTGACACTACTAGATTTCAGTAATGCCTTCAATACAGTGGATTTTGACATTTTATTGGCAGTTTTAATTTCTCTTAACATATCTTCAAGGCAATTAACTGGTTTCATTCTTACTTGTATGGTCGCCGGCAGCGAGTTCAAATACGTGAATTCTATTCAGATTGGGCAAGTGTTGCTGCTGGTGTGCCGCAAGGTGGCGTGTTGTCTCCTCTATTATTTTCCGTTTTTATAAACTCTGTCTGTAGTCAAATATCTTCTCTCTACCACCTGTATGCTGATGATTTGCAAATTTATCGTCAATGCTCTTTATCGGATATTTCAGATTGTGTACTAAAATTAAATAAGGATTTGGATCGAGTATGCCTTTGGAGCAAAAGTTACGGTCTAAAAATGAATCCAACTAAGACTCAGGCTATAATAATTGGAAGTCCAAGACAGGTAGCTCACATTAAATCGCTGAGTTTACCGCCTGTGATCCTCGACGGATCACAGATTTCATTTAGTAGCAGCGTAAGAAATTTAGGTATAATTATAGACTCTTGCTTATCTTGGGGGCCGCAAATATCTGAGATAAGTTAAAAGATGTTCGCCTCGGTAGGGTCTCTCAGACGTTTGCGTTATTTTCTTCCCATTCCCAACAAAATTCTGCTAGCACAATCTTTATTATTACCCATTCTTGACTATGCCGACACTTGTTATCTCGATTTACGAGAAGACCAATTAAACAAACTTGAGCGCCTTCAAAATCTCTGTATACGTTTCATATTCGGTCTTCGTAAATATGACCATGTTTCTAATTTTCGTAGCAAGCTCAAGTGGCTCCCTATCCGTCTTCGCAGGAATGCTCATATTCTTAACCTTCTTTACTGTATACTGTTCAATCCTTCGACTCCTATTATTGAAATCTAGATTTGAATACTTATCTCATACCCATAACCGAAGTTTACGCTCCCAAGAAAAACTTATCCTTAAGATGCCTTCTCATTCTTCTTCATATTATACACATTCCTTCACCATAACATCAATTCGTTTATGGAAATCACTGCCGTTACATATACGACAAGCCAAATCTTTAGATAGTTTTAAAAACCTCGTGAGGGAATACTTTCTTGCTAATAGATAAAGTCCTTCTTATATTTATATTGATATTGTATTTATTTGTATGTTTATGTATGTTTATTTAATATTTCACTGTAGTTAATTAGAGTTTTGTATTAATTTTTGTTTGCTTATTAGTATGTACACCTCCTTCCCTGTTCTTATTATTATTATTATTATTTTTCTTTATTTCCCTACCCTAAGGTTTGCCTGGAAGAGATCGCTTTATAGCGATAAGGCCACCTATGTTTGTACGTCATTTTAAAATGTAAATTTTTCTTTTATTTTTTTTTGTCTTTCTTTAATTGGTGTACAATAAAAAGCATATTATTATATCTTTGTTCATTAGTACGTTTATTTCAGGCTCGGTTCTAACTTCATTTCTCATTACATCCTCTCTCCACAAGTAAAGCCTAAGTTAAGTAGGAGTTAGTAGGAGTGAATAGTTGCGGATTAATTAAGTCTTTCTAATTACAGCGAATGCAAAGTTAATTATTTATTTATTTATTTAAAAGACTTTATAACTAAACTTACAAAGATACACAATTATAAAGTAAAAAATACATAACGAATGACATATTTTCTAAGTAAGTTTAACTTAAAATTAAATAGAGTATTTTTAGGAAATTAAAGCAAACTAAACAAAAACACAGAGAAAAAAAAATAAAAACAATATAAAAATAACATGAAAATGAACAATTAAATAACTGTAAATTAAAAAAAATACTTAAATATAATTAGTTTTTATTCTTTTCTGCCATATCTTACATGACATGACATGCATAAAAATTATTTAATATCAAATTCTAGATGCATGATTCTTTTGGGTTAGGATAAAAAAACTTGTACGTAACATCGGAATTAGCATTTTAAAAATATTTCTTTCTTGGAATTTAGTTTTTTTTATCAGTAATTACGTAAATATAAATACGATATAGAATTATATAACATTTTTTAAAATTAAAATGTAGAATCAATGCGGTTCGAAGTGTCTGCTAAACTCGAAAGTTGTCAATTGAATTAAAGTTTCTACACCAAGTAAAATATAATGGAAACTGGAAATGCTTTCTATACAAGATTGTTTTTCGACACTTTTAAGTTTTGACGACAACAAACACTGATTTTTACATATATATACACATAATAAATATACATACATACAACTATATATAACTACAATAATTACAACTAGTTATTTATTAGTCTTATTTATAATAATATAGAATTTCCTATAAAAAAGTCGAACACACTAAATACATAACTCATAATCAAAACCTACATAAATCAAAAGCATTCATAAAAATAAAAATTAATGTCCAACTTGACAAAGAATTTACAATATATATGGTGAAATAATATATTTTTCAAATGGATGTCAACATAATTTCCTACTATTTAGAAAGGTGATTCCGAACATATTCTTTCAAGTGATATTGTTATTGATGAGTGGTTAAGTTACTAAATAAAATTTTGTATCCTTGTGCAAAGGGCTATGTAGCTATTGTAATTAATAATTTAAAAGTATGATGTCAATAAAAGAAATATATAAATTATTATTAAGTTATTAACTCAAATTAAGTGTTGACGGTATCATTCTTTTAAGAGTTGATTATTAAGTTATGAACTATAAGCATAGTGGTGAATTTATAGAATCTGCAAAAATATGCAATATGCAAATACTATATTTCTATTTCTGTTTCAACTTACGTATTTCCTGATGAAATTAATTTCGGACTAAGTCATTTTTTTTTTTATTTAATTCTGTGAATAATTATTATAAGTACTACCTTAAGTTTTCTCTTTACAGTTTACGAGGGTAGATCGCTTCACCCGAATCATGTGCAAAGTAGGCCCACGACTCGAAGGGACGACCTGTACCCTTCAAAAATACATTCGCCCTAAAAGGACATAGCCGAGAGTTACCAAGGCCCAATAATTTCCTTACTCAATAGATTGAGGCACGAATTGCGTTCAAGCTACGATAAGGTGTATGGTTTTCGAGTCGTCAGATTGATACCGCGATGCAGTCAAAGTACAACGCCATCTATTGTAACGAGTTTACAATTATTTTATGATCTTATTAAAATGAAATAGTTTTTTTGTTTTGTATAGAACTAGGTAATTCGATAATTATAATCTACCCAATCTTTGGACGTCATCTGCACGACTTATAAAAAACATACAATCAAGTAGATATTTTCAATAGACTTAAATTTACCGCGATACAGTGTTGAACAACGCCATCTATCTGATGGAAATATCAACTTTATACAAATGTGGTTCTATTAAATTAGACAAAGAATTAATAGTTAATATTAACTGTAAATTAAATGTTTTACTAGTGATATAAAATAAAATATGAATAAAACTTAAAATTTAAAGTTTCAAGCCTTGATTGTTAACAATCAAATTTGTATACTTCAATTTAAATAAATAATTCTTAGTTACCTATAAAATCTAAATGTGTTTTAACTACATATACTTTATGAAGCTTATAAGTTTATACATTCTATGTTATATAAGAATACTGTAAAATCTAAATTATTCGACAAAGGGTGTCATATTCAGAGAATAATATTCTTTTGTGGAAATGACCATTCCTAGTTATGTTATGAACCGATAGATGGCATTGAGGTAAAACAAGATGTTAAAACATTTAATAACATGGTTAAATACAGTTATACACTTATTTTTTTTATTAAGACTTTATGGTTAAATAATTAAACAGTAAACAAAAAACAACGAATGGTACAATACAGAACTAAAACTTTAAAACTATGACAGGTTTGAAAACTAAAATATATAATACATAAAATTCAATTATTAAGTTAAGCCTTTATTTTATATATAATATTTGTATGTATATCAGATAAATAAGTATCTGTGGTCTAGTTATTGTTAATTGTTTAATTGCTCCGTTACAACAGTGCTGGTCTAAGCATTTTTTACAATATAACAGCGAGATTGGAATAATAAATTATGTTAACGCAGTTATTGTAACATTTTGGAATTTTGAATTTATACGAAGGTACTTAAGTACCTTAATTAGTACTAATCATATTTAAGGTATTTATATAAAAATCTTATTCAAACTCATTTTTTGCTCATTGTGACCGAAATGTCATTATTTCACAGAAATATGAATATTTTTTTAAAAATCAATAGTTTGTATAAAACTGGTAATTTAAAGGAAAAAAATAGATTTTTTTTTTCGGATAGACGATGAAATGCAGTTTATCTTCAATTAAGTAGCTAAGTATTTTATGAAGTATATTTTATAATCATTACAATTTTAAATACATTTAACTTCAAATAAAAAAAAAACCTAAATATTTAAAACCAAATCAGAAGACAAAGACCGAACGTTTATTATTTCATTCGCTTTGTTCAATTCTTGTCATGTTAATTGTTTTACAAAATAAATTTGGAAGTTTCATTTCAATATCTTACTTCTAATATTAGATATGTATGGAAATGAGATATTTTAATTTTTCTTATAAAAAAATATATAAAGTTATTTTTATTTTATACGTTAGATAATTCAATAGATATCTATATACAGTATAGTTGTAAAATATATTATAGAGATGAAAAAATTAGAAGTTGAATAATTATGGCTATATGCAGGTGTTATTTAAGACTCAAATCCTATTAATCAGTATTGGTCAGTCAACAATTGCAGCACAATTAGTTACTGCGCTTGTTTGCGCTTACATGTTGCGATACATTAACATATTATTGTATTGAAGTACATTAATTACGCAGTTCATAGTATGAAAATATTACCAACTTCAGATGTGACTTGAGTTCGAGGTCAATATTACCACTATCTAGCAAAAGCAATGGAAAAGTATTCATAATTATAAGGTTTCGAGTCCGAGATTTCTAACCTACCCGCTTTTTCGGAAACTTTGATTTGTATGAAATAAGAACAATTCCACCTTACTTCCGCTAGATGGCGTTGATCTTATTTCATTTAAATCAATGTTCACTTTTACACTATTAAGTAGAAAACTCTTTTTAAATAAATAAATATATGATTAAATCACGAAAGAGATTTTTACAAATCTATTGAATAACAAACCACTTACAATTAATGCAACTTTAAAATCATTAAAAGTTTACTCTTTTTGCTAATAAATAATATCTTGGAATTTTATATATATATATTACGTATTTACACGTTATTGTATAACATAATTTAAAAGATGAGTGTCCAATAGGACACCTTAATTCTAATATGCAATATATTATCAATTCTTTTAACTAATTCACATTAATATTTTGAAGGAACTCCGTCATGTAAGCCGAATATCATCAAGTAATCAAACACCAATATCCTAATATGGGTCACTCATCAAATGATAAGTCGTATGGAAACAAGAATTTATGTAATATATTTTACTTAATAACAATATATGTAGTAGTTACATATAACGTAGAAACAAGACATATTTTGCAATATAATCAATTTGATAAAATACTATATAAATTACTCCCGGAATAATAAATTGAGTTCAAAACATATAAAAATATAATGAGTCATAATTAGTTTTCAAACATCAAATATATAATATTTCATACGTCAAAGCACATTTGTTTGTCGAAAATACTCATTTATCAAAAACTAAAAGGACAAACTTTCTCTACCGTATGGATAAAAGTATTTAAATTGTATTCGTAAGCGTGATTTTAGGTCTGTAAAAAAACCTAGGTTATGCCATTAATATATCTGTGTTTGTGAAAATATAAATGGATTCTTTTTTGGATATTTCATTACCAGAAACTTTGTTAGACTTCTCAATACCTCTAAGACTCAAATCATGAACCATCCAATGTAATCCAAAGGTATGCAAATTCATATATTTTAGATTTTATTGTAATTGTAGCCTAAAACAACTTATTTATGAAACGGAAAATTGTAAATAATATTACGTCTTAACAGGGTCAATAACCTGCGCTAAATTTTGCGCTAAGTTTTCGTGATACGCGAACAAACAAACGGATATACAGGCAGGATTATAAACTACTATTTTCTTCTGTACTTAATATTTTTTAAATATTATTATATTTATATTAATTTATTTTATTAATATTTTATTTTAGGATTCAAAATACCCACAATGAAAACAAATAGTAATTACAGAGTGGTAGGATAATTTATATAAAAACTTTTACACCTTTTCAAAGAGATAATTTTCGGTTTATTCAATTTTATTTATCTTTAAAAACTTCCAGTTATTTTATGTAACTTAGCAATTTAAATTTATAAAAGTTTTACTTCTTGGAAACTTCATACGATGTTCGAGTAAAGTTGTAACTAATCAGACGTTTTTGGATTCGATTCGTTAGAAATTAAACTTTTAAAGGATCAATTAAATTTTAAGTTTAGATCATTTTTTTATCTATTATTTTAAATATTATTTCGTCTGATAGATACTTATTTATCATCGCCGCGAAATACAACCCGGCTATTCTGGGAGCAGCAAGTGGCATCCACAACCGTCTCCGAAATTCCCGCCACCGAGTGCTAACCTAACCCAACACCGCACCCGGAGCAAGCAGCCCGGCCTTCTACGACCCCACAACCCCCCGAGTGGCAGCCACGGGATACCGCCCGGCATTGTTGGATACCTGAGGAGGCACCCATGACTGTCCCCGAACCCCAGACCAACACGCACGTCCCAACACGCGCACGGCAGTCCACGATCCGGGCTGTTGTACGCCTGTGGCGATCCCCCGAGAGAGACCACCACGACATACAGGTTCGGAAGAGGCGGAATCCACCACCTCAACCTACCCCCCTCTCGCTACGAGGCCCTCCGTCAAAGCGACACCTTCGCTCAGATGATGCTCCGTAGCAAGGACCAGACATAGCAACCTCTACTGAAAGAGGCGTGAGTCCGGTCCCCACCGTTTGCCATGCCGCGGGACGTATCCGACGGCATCGATAGCAGACGACTTACAGACTTAAAGACTTGTTTATTTCTTATTATGGACAACCATTACGAAGTGTGGTATTAACATTAATTTTTTTAATCATAATATTTTGTATTCTTTTAAAAGATAATCTTTACTATCTTACATTTCATTTAAAACTTTAATTAATTAATTTTTTTATTTCAGTTATTTATATTAAATATAAACTTTACTACTTAAAAAAACACAAAGTAACGAAAAAAATAAAATAAATGTATTTAAATTAGTCTATAATAAAATAATATCTTTTAATTAAAAAGTATCAATTAGTACGTAGTATTAAATAACACATATCTATAGAATAAAAAGCTGAACAAAACGATTCCAATTATAAGTGTGGAGCTTCCATTCATGAGATCTTCATTCTTTTATTTAATAAAAACAATAATATACTTATGAATTTTTCTTATTTTCACATCTCGATAAATAATCTGATCAATTATTTTGTTATCCAAGACAGTATAATATCGTTAATTCGCAGTTTCATTCTTATAATATTTTCTTTAACAACACGACCTGAATTGAAGAAAATAGTAATAATATCTTATTTTTAATAATACATTTTTATTACAAACAACGTATATTTGAAACGTCTTGTATGAATATTATCTGTATAAAAAGCGAAAACTACTTTTGTATGGAATAAGAGCAGTACGACCTTACTTCCGCTAGATGTCGTTGCTCTTTTTTCATAGAAATCGACCTTTACTTAAGAGATTAAGTATTAGATTTCTACTAATTACCAAACTGTTCATGGATTCTTTCAAATTAGATAACTTATAAGATAAACTGAGGCTGGGTTTAATCTTAAGGTAATGTAATTCTAGACAAGTACATTAGATGAGCCTTAGACTATTAGACGCTCATCACATTACATAGAATAAGGATATCTATATAACTTTGAATTCCTAATTAAAAAATAAATATTTTACTAGAGTATTGTGATATCATATGATTACTTTAAAACATCAAGAATTCTTTTATACTATTTTTAATTCAAATTTAATATTATTACCATAATGTATTTCAACTGATTATTTACTAATAAATCTAAATCTTTGAATTATAATTTTTTGTTTACAATAGTCATTAAAACATAAAGGAATTGTAATCCTCGGATTTATCGCAATTGTAGTGTTTTAAAAAAGATATAAAATAAAACTGTATCTAAAAAAATATGGTATTAAAACATTCAAGATACACATTATTACTAAAAAAATATATAGAAAAAACAGTTAAATGATTACAGTATATTAAAACAACAACGAAAGCTATTCACGAGCTTACATCATATATCTAGTGTTGTTCTATTTTTATTATACGAGTCATATTTACTGACTGGATTTATAAAAATGTATCTAAAATGTACGTTACATATTTGTAACGTACTATTCTGAATACAAGCAGTATTTTGTCAGCGCTACAGATACAGGTATAATAATGTGTTTTTATTCAGGTTCAGTTAAACTAATGTCAGAATCGTCTTAATATTATTTAAAAAAATACGAAAGATATGTAGTTAAATATAAAATATATCTTCATATTTCCTTAAAACTTTAATCTCCACTTTAAGTAAACTTTTTCACAAATTTGTAGTATGTCAGTTGACTAGTATTTGTATGCGTCTTTACTTGCTTAGAAGCGGGACAGGAAGCAAAGGCCTAACTTAATTATAACAACGAAAACAGAGATTTCAGAAAAGCTTTTCAAACAGCCTTCACATTTTCAAAAATATACAAGAATGTCTTAATAAAGTACTTGGACGTGTTTATGAATTTTCATTGTATTATAAATATAAAAATTTATGATAAACATAAAAATATATATGCTTTTACATTTTTATTATTAGTAAAATAAATATTTATTTTTTTATCTGGAACTGGTTTATCTTAAACATTAAAGAACTGCAATGAACAGTAATATTAAAAAACTTTTGTATAATGTAAAGAGTATAAAATTTTAAAATTACGAAAAAACTAATTTAAGGATTGGTTGTGAAAGAGTTAATTTACAAAATTGAACAAAATTAACATTTATTAATAATTTATTATTATTAACAAGTCAACTGGTTTTGAAGGACGGAGTTAATATAAAGGAATGATACAGATACCTGTAAATTAGAACAATACATTGCCTGATCTTTGAGATGGAATTATATGTGTGTTATCAAGTAGCAATACGTAGTAATTTGTAGAGCTATATTTAGGTTTTAAACACTCTTCTAGTTTTACTATTCTTGTTTGCAAAAATAGTTCAAAAATATAATTTAGACATAAATGATATTTTTGAACTATTTTTGCAACAACTTCATGTATAAATATGATTAAATGTCTGACAAACTAGGTACTCACTAAATGAATGAAACAAACATGTTAGGATCAAAATATTTCACTCGTTGTCAGTTTAATTAAAACTTGCTACATGCTTATTTATAATTCAGACACAATCCTTGTGTTCGTTGAAGTAAATGCTTGTTTATTATTTGTGTCACTTATAATTAAATTATAATATATATAATTATCTGGCTGTATTCACATTTGTTTTATCGAAATTTGCCGGACTAGTTACCTGATGAACAATTCCGCTATGCTCCGAGCTATTGAATAACGAATGGAGCCCGAATATGTTCCAAATTGATGGGTTATTTTCCGGTAAAATGAACATAAGTAGTTAATTATATATAATAGTAATCATAGAACACGAAAGTTTTAATAAAAAGGTATTCAAGGTTGTGTAGACATAATGCTTGCTCAAGCTTATAAACACCGGAATGAATTCAGTCTACTTTTATTATAGATCTAGTTTCAGGGCTGCCCTTTTTATATTTGTAAGGGTTACAATATATCATATTTGTGCTTCTGACTCACATAATTTTTCAAGTACTTCATCAAAATAATAAATAAGAAATATAATTTTATATTGAATTTACAAAAACCAAAGCTTCACCATAACTACGACCCTTTAATCAAACTATGGGATACATAATTTAATTATTATATTTAATTGATTGATTTATTTATTTATTTATGTACCATTAATTATAGCAGAAAAATATAGAAGCAAAATAGTGTATAAAAGTTTTACTTATCTCTTTATCTCTTAAAGATATATCTACCGGTTATCCTTCGGCGAAACAGAGATTCGATATATAATTAAAATGCGGTCTGGTAATTTACTGAAAAAAAATTATAAAAATGTGAAAATAGGAAAAGTTCTGTAAAACAAATTTTCTATAAATGTTATAAACATTATCTTAAAAATATAAATATATAAATACACACATACATAAATACTTATATACATATTTATAAATAAATACATACAAATTGATATAAATTTAAGAAAATAAAATAATAGTCAATTAACAGCTGACAATTAAACTTTTATTTATCATTACTATTGAAAATAAATGTTTAAATTAGTGGGAATCATCAATGTCATCTTTCTAGACTTTGACTATATTACAATACCGAGTTCTTTAAAATATACATTCACTTATTTGGAAAGAATCACTAAATTGAAATAGTGAATCCAATATTTTATTTTAATAATAAAGTTCAACTGCACTGCAGCTGTTCGTCATCTATTTACAAGACGCATATTTATTTCTGTCTTTACTTACACATTATTAATATAATTAAAACAAATATAGTTTTATCTTAAACTTATTTATTTTATGTGTAAAACAACTGTTTGAACATAAATATTAAGAAAACTTCTGTCCACTGTAAAGTGTAAAAAGTGTTAAAGTAAAAGTTACGGCAATTAATTTCGAAGTTTGTTGAGGCAATTTGCACAATGAGCTTGGTCTTTCTTTAGACAGCTGACATCGGTTTTGAAAGTTACAACTGATGTTTTATAAAAGAATAGACTAAAAAACATTCATATTAAATTTTAATCTATTTTTAAAACATTAAATCAACTTACACATTAGAAGCTAAGAGCATCATTAGGTTAATCCGGCGCCTCCTCGACGCTGCAGACACGAAGACGACAATTTACGATGTCTAGTGTCTAGTGACTCCTGTTCTCTACTTTGAATGAAAATGAATAGACTTATGATTGTGCGTGTATTGTAATAAGTATAGGAAAAATAAATATGTTTTGTCGTAAATTTTTAAAATCCTTTCATTTGTTTGCTGTAAAAACTTTTATGGATATTCCATTTCAATAGCAATGGTTTCATTTAACGTAATACTCTTTTATTTTATGAGCGATTCGAGCGAAGCGCTCTATGTGAGACTATTCTAATTGAATGTCCGAGGCTGGCATCTAAACGACTCATCCGATCAAGACGACTTTTGCACACAGTTTAAGCATGTCCACATGGTGGTTAAAAAAAAATAAAAAAATATGTGGCGTTGAGGAATAATGAATGAATGAATGAATGAATGAATGAATGAATGAATGAATGAATGAATGTATAACAAATCCCCATAGCCCGCAATGTTAAAAATAATCGCGCAAAAATTTATAGGCATAATGAAAAGCGCGTGAAAAAATATTAAAAATAAAATAAAAATAAATATTAGCTGGGGTCTAACATTATGAAAATAACCCGAAAACTGTTTAATTACAATTTTAATCATATGCCTATAAAAATATTTAATAAATAATGAACATTAAATCTTGTTAAAGCAATCGTTCAATGTATTTCGCTGTAAAGTCCCGATATATTTAACTTATTTGTTGTGTTTTACATACTGATATGTTACAATACAATTTATTTACACTAATTAATAATGCAATCTCATTCCTTTAATAGTTAATTTGACTTTTGAAATTAAATACAGGATTTTCTTTTTCATTTAAACTATTTATGATTTCTCATCGTGACTTGGTGGTGACAAGTCCATTAGTCCTAATGATAATAAAATCAAACGCCCACCACGAAATTCCTTAGCTGCCTTGCACCCAGTTCACCCAGTATCCAAGAAGAAGCGATAGGGAATGGAACTAGATTGCATAACCACAGTAACGAAGCCGATAGTGCCTTCCGCCCACTGTGACGTTGTGAGTAATGCAGGCCACCGCAACATTGATGGTCCATTCTGTAATGGCCTGGAGAAAGTGAACCTGAATCCTAGCTGAGCAGTTTACATTTGGTTTGAGGTATCGATATCGCTGCCCGTTTACATAGCTTTATCTGGCGCTCATCGAGCATTATGTTTAAAGCAGCTGGCTAGCTCCTAGCACCTCTATGGACTATGAATTTTTGTGCTGGATTATTTATGATTTAATATTATTAGTACTATATTTAAATTTTATAATCTCCTCTCTTGATGCGGGATCAAAGTATTCTATCGCCCTGAACTTTAATTGCAAAAAAATATTGAGGCCACTACACGTAGGTAAGTCCTCAGAATAGTCTTGAAAAGTGAAATCCAATAAGAAATATTATTATTTTGTACTCATTTTTAAATCCTAAAATTAGTAATTCGTTGACTGTTTTGCGAATGGACTAATTGTTATCTAATTTTCTTAACACAAATTTGTAGTAAATTTCTATTCCTGTAAAATGTAATGTAAAAGAAGTTGAAGATTATTATATTGTTAGAGAAAAGAAGTTTTTCGGTAAAAAATCTATAAATGGAACGTTTCAATCATATTTACATTCATTTGCAGGCTTGTTCTTGAATCGAACGGACGTAATCGTTTAGTGGTTTCGTTATTAGTGTAACGGTCACGGAAGCCATTTTTGCTTATTGAATTACGAAAGTAATCGTTACGTTTATATTTTAGTTGAGTTCTAGTTTATGTTTGTTGATTTATTGTTAATTTGATTCTCTACCTCTATTACGTTTATTTTACAATCCTGTTAAAAATAAATAAATTGTAATTGTCGTTGGATTCCTTTTTTTTTAAGTAATTTCCATTTCTGATTCTTATAATATAAATAAATAAGAGGTTATAATTCGATCTGAAGCGACAAGCGTGAAATAGGAATGCCTAGGGATCATCTGAAGTACTTGTCTAGAATAACATTATCTTAAGATTAAGTCCAGCCTCATAGCTTATCTTATGAGTTATATAGTTTGAATAAACCCACGAACAGTTTAGTAATAACTAAAAATCCTATTATATATATTTGAGACATTATAAGTATAAGCGGTTTATAATGAAGATAGGATAAAAAAAATATTATTTTTTGTTTCTCCGGTTTAACTCAGGTTCTTACAAATTAAATTATAGGGATTAAAGTGTGATTTACATATCTCTAAACTCTCTTTTATAGGAACCTTAATTAATGTATTTAATATAAATAATAATATCTGCGCGATATGTTTTCTTTCGTACATAGTCCTGAATCTCCATGTAGGCCACATCTTAGAACAAACCTTAAATTTCCCCCACATAAAAGCAAGCTGTACTCTCGTTCTTTTACTGTTCAAGCAGTAAGACTTTGGAATGGATTACCATACATTATTCGTAATGCTAAGTCCCTCTCTATTTTTAAAAAACGAGTTAAAGAATACTACCTGTCTATGTAAATAACTATGTGTATATATTTATATATATGGATATCATTTTAGGCGTATTGAAAATTTATTTATTCCCTATATTTTATAAATTTTAAAATAATATTAATATTGATTGTAATTGTTTTATATATTGTCTATTTTATCCTTTTTTTTTTGGTTTATTGCACACATATACTGCCTCTCATTTACAACTCTCCTTTCACAGGTCTGCTGGAAGAAATTTCAATATGAAATAAGCAGTGCCTTTGTACGAAGTACTCTTTGTGTTTTTTACTTATTTATATTCCGTGTGTACATAAATTAATAATAAATAAATAAATAATAAAACGAAGCTAATAATAATAAATTAAATAACACAAAAATATTAAAATATGTAAAGATTTTTTGGTTTAATCTAAGATAATTGAGATGTTTTTTTAAATTAAATCAAACTAGAACAATTTTAAAGAAATTGAAAGGCATAGTTGGCCATAATTTGAACAAAACAACTCCACAAATTATAAGTGGAGTCAGTAAAGTTTTTACGATCTGCCATTACTTTTGATAGCTTAATGAATGAAATACTGTGATAAATATATTACATAATATTGTAGTCCCTCTTTTGTGTATATTAAACAAACTTAATTAAACTTATAAGGAAGAAAAGTTTTATTTTGTTATAATAAAATTAATTTTACTTTTCAATATTTTTTTCGTATAAGTAGATTATCATAGATAGATCTTATAACTACATAATATATTTTTATTTCAACTATAAACAAAAAATAAATTTTCCAAAGATTTTTATTTTATAGTAATAAATTTATACTCACTTAACTTACATTTTACAATACATTATTACATTTTGTCTGATATTGGATCGTCTAAAATTGATAAAAAACACAACAACAACAAAAGAAACTTTAGCTTAGAACTTTGTGATTAATATATATTTTTAATTTATTTGATCATATAGTAAAATAATATCGAAGGATATTGACACTTACATCTCGTCTACACGTGAACACGATTACTGCATAGTATTCGAAACGTCAGGTTAAAATCAAAATGTAACCAAATTATACGCGAGTTTTAATCCGTAAAAATAGTTTTATTTCGAAGGAAAGTCTTAGCTATGTAAAAAGTGTCTTGTTACGTTATCAGTACATGAGACAGAACTCAAGACAATGGCAAGACAGAACTCAAGACAATAGCAAGACAGAACTCAAGACAAAAGCAAGACAGAACTCAAGACAAAAGTAAGACAGAACTCAAGACAATAGCAAGACAGAACTCAAGACAAAAGCAAGACAGAACTCAAGACAAAAGTAAGACAGAACTCAAGACAATAGCAAGACAGAACTCAAGACAAAAGCAAGACAGAACTCAAGACAAAAGCAAGACAGAACTCAAGACAATAGCAAGACAGAACTCAAGACAAAAGCAAGACAGAACTCAAGACAAAAGTAAGACAGAACTCAAGACAAAAGTAAGACAGAACTCAAGACAAAAGCAAGACAGAACTCAAGACAAAAGTAAGACAGAACTCAAGACAATAGCAAGACAGAACTCAAGACAAAAGCAAGACAGAACTCAAGACAAAAGCAAGACAGAACTCAAGACAAAAGTAAGACAGAACTCAAGACAATAGCAAGACAGAACTCAAGACAAAAGCAAGACAGAACTCAAGACAAAAGCAAGACAGAACTCAAGACAAAAGTAAGACAGAACTCAAGACAAAAGCAAGACAGAACCCGAAACAATTTTAAAGCTTTTGTATCTGTTCGTTACTTTTTTTGTTTACGAATTACGGAAAATTTATGGAACCTATTTTGATTAAGTTTAGGTTATTGCAACGACAACACAAGCTTTCATTACAGTTTCAGGGAGAGTAAAAATGCTTATATTCCCACGATACAGACAAATATGATATTTTGATAACTCACTATTATAAAATATAATTTTACAAATTTTGAAAAAATTCTAATCAAACAAAATATTATTAACATTATTAACAGTTAATTAATTAATATTATTAACAGTTATTTAATTAGTTTATTAATTAACGGATATATTTATATTTATATGTATATGTTTATTATAAGGATACTGTAACTACTATATTGTTATTAAGTCATTAATACTTCTGTCAATACGACTTATCATTTGATGAGTAAACCATATTAGGATATTGGTGTTTGATAACTTGATGATACTCGGCTTACATGACGGAGTATCTTAAAGTATTAATTAATTATTAGTTACAAAGGCAGATTATATTTATATACGAGTTCACTTCAGATCGGATTACATATATTTATTAAATCAAATAGATATATTTAGTATTACTTTAATTCATTTTATAAACGAAGGATTTTTATATTTTTCTCGAATATTTGATTCCTTTTTTATTACAATGAAAAATATACTAATATATTTTTTATCGAATTAAGAGTTAAATGAACAGACAGTGCATTTTATTAAGTATGCGCTGTCAAAAATAGAGTTATATCCTGAAGGAATAGAGAATTGAATGAGAGAAATGATAGAGTAAATGGATTGAGTTGGGACATCGTTGGAAACGTAGCTATAATAATAATTACTTTACCAGTCTTCTCTCCCTATTATACTTCTATAAACATCTAAATAGCGCGATAATAGACTTACTTTAAAATTATAATATAATAAATATAATAAATATAGTAATATGCAACGCATCATGTAAGCGGAGTGTTACTCAACAAGCGCAATAACTGCTAGAGCAACAATTGTTGACTGACCGGTGCTGTCTGTGGAATATAATTTAAGTCTTGTCAAAAGATACATATAGACTGAGAAAAGTAATTAGCGTTGTATTTTTTTTTTTATTCATAATATATTACTTTGCTATATTTTTTTAAAATTATATATATATACCTACTGTCATACAAATGCAAATTAATGACAATAATATTTATGTAGCTGTTCTTATTAGTATACATGTTTATAATAATAAAAAGTAAATTATTATTAAATTATTTATTTATTATTTAATAAATTATTCTTCGTAAACAGAATAGATTTGCAGAATTGTAATTAAGAGATCAGAAACAACAGTGTCAGCGCTAACATTTTAAATTTTTTTGCTTGATTTAGTCAGCTGGTCTTCAAGATTTCTATTCCTAAAAACGCGGATTAGTACTAGTTTAACTGGTATTTAAAATTTCATATTTTAATAGAAGTTTTAGCTAGAAATATACTTGTATGTTTTAATCGACGATTATTTAAAGCTTATGAATCGGTTATTTTTGTAGTTCAACAGAAAAAAGAAATCAACAACGTACAAAAAAACGTAATTAATCCTTTCATTCGATATTGTAACAATACAAAGCAATTTCCTGAAAATTTATTGTAAAATACAACACATTTATGACTTTATGGAATTAATAAAATAATTCGCGATGAATGATTGAGGTAAAACACTTCGTACGCTTTTATAAATAAAACGATTTGCGGAAAATCTTCTCAATATACTGACTCTAAAATACTGACTAGTTCGAACGCGTTAGTACTATTGTCATAGAGTATTGTCAAGAAGTATTTGTAATTTGTAAGAAGAGTAGGAAACATTTCTCTTTTAGGTTTTAATATACACTTTTCTGGCTTTGTAAATAGTATGTTATGTAATAGTATGTATGTTTTTTTGTCAATAGTATGAAGAGTATTCCTTATGCTTGTATCGGTAATTTAATCTGAACTGATAAAATTTCAGTTCCATTTAGTCACATTTTTTAATTGTTTTGAAAATGTCAATGAACCTAGAAACTGTTTCACAATAACCTATAATGTTTTGGGTTGTTATACAAACCACAATATTATATATTTATAACAATTTTAACAATATAAATTGTTTAAATATTTTTTTTTATCAATTATACCAAGACAGAAAAAAATATTTTAAACATGTTTAAGTAGAAAAAATAAAATAAAAACTATTTATCTTTTTTTTTATAAATATTATATTAAGTATTATAATTTATAATTGTTTGAAGTCTTTAGACTACTCTTTAAAACAATACCATAAAATAGTAAAAGAATATTTATCATTTTGTGGTATTTTTTTGAAGTTTTGAACAAAAGTTTGTGTGCTAACAAATTGTAGACATACCAAATGTCATCAAAGTTCGTCCAGTGGACCTTGCATAATTCCTTTCAAACAAACAATCTTTGTCTTAGGTATACTAAAACTCATATAGTTAATTTTTAAAATATCGTTTTCTGATGTACGTGTCATGCATAGAACACTAGCAATATTTATTTTCAAATAATATTTAATCTTCATATTTATCCCGTTAGTTTTTAATATATGTACAGATAAGCTCACTGAATGAACCCGTCTCATTTGTTATGTTGTCATTTGAAATATTTATATTTTATACTTCTTACAGATACGTTTTGCTCTGTTTTCGAATAACTGCAAAATATTATGAAGTTTAGAATAATAATTATCCCATATTTTTTCAATATTTATTAAAAATTATAATACCAATAATAAATAATAAAAAAAATGGTAAATAGAACTAAACAAAACATTATTACATTTAATAAAACATTGGCTATTGATAGCCAATTCTAAATAACATGTTTTACACTTTAAAAGCATCGTCTATGTTGTATATGTTGTTATTGCTTTTGTCGATATATATTATATCAGATCTATTATGTGTATATCGGGATTTCCCACAATTTTTTATTTTTCATTTTCTATTACACAAGTTTGAACACACACAGTTACACAGGTGGAACATATATATAAACATGACATAACAAAAAATGCAAGAGATGTCGCGTGAAAAAACAAGTTCTGGCTGTTTTTCGCAGACATAAATTTACTAGAATGTACTAGAATCAAGGAACACATCTCAGATTTAAAAAATAGGCGTACGTCGAAGTCGGCAGTTTGTGAACACACAATAGACCAGCCCAACCACTTTCTCCGCTTCTATAAACCAAAGATCCTCGCTCGTGAACACAGATATATACCAAGAATGATTCGCGAGGCTTTTGAAATTAAAAAACATCCTAATTTTAACAGAGAAGATGGTTGGAATCTATCGAACACCTGGGATCCTATCATGAAAAATATTAAATCCCATGTCCGTGAACAGACTGCCAAGCCCATAGACACAGTTAGTGCGTTTTGTGTGCATCCTGAATTCTATGCCCATAAACTCAGGAACCGTTGGAGGTAGGTGACAAATAAACTGACTGACTGACAGACACCATCATCTCGTCTTACCGCAAACACGTTTACTGCAAAGTATTCGAAACGTCGGGTTAAATTTAAAAATGTGATAATATACGCGAGTTATATCCGTAAAATAGTTTTATTGAAATGTGTAGTACTCGTGTAAATCTTAGACAACATTATATATTTAGTGTAGTAAGGTTTCAACTCCAGCAACGCACATGTGATTTTTGGTCTACCACCTACTAGGTCTTTAAGAATATAAAGCCGGTGTTGTTGCAGCACAACTGTTTGATATTTTATTCGAAAATCGGGATAATTACAATAAATTCATTAATCAGAAAGTTAATAATATTGGATTCACTCGGATATTCTTTCAAAAGATTCTCAAAATTTTATTTAATATTGCACTTCTATTAAATTTTAATAGAAAAAAGAGATACAATAATGTTATAATAAAAAAATAGATTAAGATAATTCGTTATAGTTAGGTAGGTGTTACACATATACCTAACACTTTATTATTTAGGTACTATCATTAATACCTGTCTTGCTATCATATAATACTATTATTCTGAAGACAGTGCAGTGAAATAAACATGTAATGGCGAGTACAAAACAGACCACTGCATATTAACGTACAAATTATGTCTCCTTTGATTAAACTAAATATATGTTATTGCTAATCGAATTTGAACCTTACCGCGTGTTGATAAGGACTCGTTATAAATTATTACAATACATTTGAATGATAAATAGTGTAATTCGGTGAGCGCTAAAGATATATTTACGGTTATATTAGGGTTGTCGCCATATTCATTGATAACATCGTCCTGCTTGTATTAATAGTATCTGTTCATTGTTTTCAAATATTTAAAAAAGTATATAATTTCATAAGAAAATTCGATGATAAAAACGGAAATGTTCAAAAACGATATTCCAAGTTGGAAGATTAACATTATATTAGACTAGTTTATTTTAAATTACTTACTTAATATATGAAAGTAAAATAGAAAGATAAATACAAAGATATAAAATGCTATAATACCAACCCTATTTTTTATGATATCTTGTGTCGTTTTTATTTGATGGTTCCGGATGCTCTGATAATTGTTTTATTTTGTTAAATGACTTGCTGTTAGTTTTTATTTTCTTAACACTTAAAGTTCTTAAATGAAGAGAATTAGACGTATACTTTACTACAGCTTAAAACAATAAATGTACAAAATATAAGAACTTAATAAATGTATAAATAAGAGGTTTAGATTTATAATATAGGGCGGGAATAGACACGGTACATATACAGGAGTAAAGAAAGGTTAAAATGCACCCTCACCCTGACGAATGTGTCAAGAGGCTAGACACACAGTGACAAACAATATTTGTACCACCGTATAATTTGAGTCAAAACCATATAAGTAACTTTATATTAGTGTATCAATTAATAATAAGTAATATTATCCATTTTTGGAGATTAAGAATAAAACTACTATAAATAAAGCAAATGAATGCATTTAAAAGTGAGTGATGTGATGACATTTTAATAATTTTTAAGATCAATATTCCTAGCTTAATTAAATCATAAATAACATATTTCATTAGCTCTCTTAATTAGAGTACATAAATAAAATTCGTATATTTAGGAATAAACTACGATCTATCGATTAATTTTAATCGGATATTGTCAATTCCTGTAAAATATGAACCAACGGCTTACGAACATAGATAATTGAAATTGTATATTGTAACATTTGTATAATTTTATTGTAAAATACGACAACAGATTTGTTGCTATATGAGATTAATAAAATGATGAATGATTCAGGAAAAATGCTTTAATATTTGCTTTAATAAATAAAACGGTTTTGAATACCTTACTCTACAAGCTGAGCCCACTTGTAGCCTGTGAACTGAATGTCGTAAGCCCCCTGGTACCAACAGTATTATCATCTTCTCGTAGATTGATATGAAATATATGCAGGTTGTATTTTTATTGTGACAGCAACAGTACAGCAGTAAGTGTTTTCTTCGTATATCCTACTACATAATAATATCTTTCATAAAGCAAGAAGAGCTATATGATTTAATTTTTAACCTTATCCTAATGAAAGAGGGGTCAAATAATTGAGTATTTTATTTAAATAAATAATAGTTAATATTAATAATTGAGTATTTTATTTAGTAAATAAGTAAATAAATAAATAAATAAATAAAATCAGTTCAGTCAGTAACAAATAGCACCTATGTTACTTTATTACTATTTTTGAAGTCTAGGTCCCTTTAAATTGTCGACTCTTTTTGTTAGACTATTTCTAAGAATTGTCCTTATATTTTAATCTTTACATATTATTTTATTGAAAAGATAATACATATTTGTTTAGTTAAAACTCAAAATATTAAGTATTTGCTATAATGTAAAAACAATGTGACTATTTTCTTTTCTTTTGTTTTTTCAATACCGAACTATTAGAACGAGAACATAGAACGTGTATATTGTAAATGTTATAATTTATAATCGATATTATTATTAGGATCGTTTATTACCTTAATAGTATTTTTTCTAAATTCCATTTTACGTACAAAGTATTGAAGTAAATTTGTGGTATTAAAGTAGTAATATAACTTACTAAATTCATAAATAAACCGTCAAGTACATTGCGTGGTTGTCTCAAACAAACAGATAAATAAGTGTTGTTTTCAAATGTGCCTGTTATATTTAATAGTACTAATATTTATATCAAATAGTACTTAATGTCTATATATTTTATGTATATATTTAGCCTCCTTACTTTGTATTATATGAAGAGATGAACTGAATTTATGAATCCATCTCAAGTGTTGATTTTTTCTGACTATGCTTTTTTTTTATCTTTTTTTTCTCTTTACAGACATTTTTTACTTTATAACAAGCCTACATTATGATGAAGTATAAATGAAAATGTTCAACATTCAGCAAAATAATAAACGCACAAAATACTATGGAAATGAACAATGTTTTAAAAATACTTCCGTTAATGTGTTTTCGTTGTCCATTAAGAGTCACTAGTTACTTATTATTCTATTCTCGTTCAAAAGACCTACTTAATTATTACGTCCTTTGACATGAAATGAAATTATTTTCGCAATATTGAAAAAGGTCAAGAAGTATATTTTAAACAGTTTATATTTATTAGTTAATATATTTGAAATAATGAATACAATTTTAAATTTTGCCTTTCTAATACATGTTTAAGTAATATTCAAGAAGATTAGCAAAGATTTTAACTTTATAATTAATTAAAATTTACAAAGGACGAACTTCTCACATCGTATGAACAAAAGTGATTTAATTGTAACCCAGTTTTACGAAGCTTCTCATAACTCAAATTATGAATATATCTTTAGTTGTGAATTTAGACATATATGTTTAGTTATTAATGAACTAGCTGTTGCCAGTGACTACGTCTGTCCTCTAACAACGCCTCAAATCATGTTGTATCTTGCACTGAACACGCAGCCATGTGTTTTTTAATTAGATATCTATAAGTTTGGTTTCGTCATTATGTTGTTAAATAATCTCATAATAACCAACAGTATGACTATACAAAAGACGATATTCATCAATTTAAATCACAATAATAACATTTATGAAATTATAAGTTATACGATTAATTATTTATATTAAGCACACAATGATATAAAAAGTAATTTTTAAAAGAACTTTACGTCATATAATTCCGTGCAACTCGATCTCATATCAGGTTCTAGTAAAAAAATATATTTTTTAATAAATAAGGCTTGTTTGAACTTAAGGTGATGGGTAATTAAATATCTTAGTACATACACGTTCAAAGTAAAACGTAATAAGGATCTGATCGAACTCCGTAAAAAATCTATAAAATAACGCATATTTATAGAAAGTGCACTGAAAAGCTGCACAGAATTTTTTCCATTAAAAGTTTGAAGCTTCTTTTTATAAAATCTAAATCCTTATATGTTATAAATAAACAACATATTTTATTTGCGTCGTTATTAATATTGCGATAGAAAATCGCATTTATATTTGCAATTGATAGAAAATCGCATTTATTTCTTATCTCATTAGTTTAAGGATCAGTTAAACACTCTATCACACTAACAATATTTTTTATAACAACTCGAGTTTGAGATAACAATAAAAACTAGTTTTGTTATCTTTTTTTTTTCGTTGGAAAAACCCGTTACGGGTAACCCTAGTTTTGTTATCCTATCTTTATTATAAACAGCTTATATTTATAATGGATCGTAGTATATAATCTTATTATTAATTATTACTAAGATGTTCGTGACTTCATACAAATAACAACTTATAAGATAAACTGAGAGGCTGGATTTAATCTTAAGGTAATGTAATTCTAGACAAGTACTTTAGATGAGCCCTAAGGGTTACAATTTCACGCTCGTCATTTTACGCAGTATTAGAACCGCTCAATCTATTTAATGCATGTTGCATTTAAAATAAAATATATTATAACTATTAAATATTTTATAATGTGATGTATATCATATGATTATTTACTACAAAAGCTCTTAAAGTTGTGAATACATATATCTTACTTTGTAAAACTTTATTTAAAACTGAAACTAATTAGAATCCTCTGGTTCATTTTCTGTTTTTTAAACTAACAAGTTTTATTCTTAAATAAGAAATAGGAACGTTGTATGAGAATTATTTTAATTATTATTATTATTATTATTATGGTTATTGCAAGCCGGTTATGGCCTCTTCATGTGTATAAGTCTATTAATTATTTTATGTGTGACTGAGGGACAAGCATTCCAACAAACAAACTTTCTGAATTTTTAATATAATTAAAATATAATTAAGTTAAAATATAATCTATTAATTTTTTAAACTATTCATTCTAAGTATTAAACAACTGCTGGAACATAAATATTAAGAAAACTTTCGTCCTAATAACAACTATAAAAGTCAAAGTTAGTTCAGGCAATTAATTTATAAATTAGTTTCAAAAACAAATAACTTTTGCAAAATGATGTCTTTCACTAATAATCTGAACTTTGTTTTGAATGTAACTGTTACTAGTGTCTTATAAAATTATAAAATAACTGCAAATATTGCAAATATAAATATCATTACGTACCAAAAAATTGAATTCGTTGCCAGCTGAATTTTTTTCGAACAATATGATCTGAACACTTTCAGGTTTTGAGTGAAGAGACTGTTTTTATACAGGTCAAGAGTCTCTTACCGTCAGGTGAGATTGCGTGAGGATATATAATATTAATATTACTTCTAGTCATACTATTTATTTATAAAATGACATGTATATAACATATTTCTATATACATAAATAATATAATTTTTATTTACTAAATATTATGACGATGATCTTATGAAAAGAAGCATCAAACTTTTAATTATAGTTTTTTAATGCTATAAATATAAATGAAAAGACGTTATTTTATTTTACACCAACTAAAATTACATACACATACAAGTTATAACATTGAAAACTGAATATTAATTTATACCGAATACGTATATATATGAAATATCTATTAGAAATATTAAATGTGGGTAGGTAAAGATATAGTTTTATGTTGACGAAATAGATAAAGATAAAGAAGGGAAGGTAGGTATTCAGACATTGTATAGAAACATAGCTGTAATTAACATTACATTAAAGATTCTGATAAAGACGTACGTTGAATTAATAAAATAAATATAATAAATTTATGCAGCGCGTCGTGTAAGCGGAGTATTATACAAACAAGCGCAGTAACTGTACACAGTACAGTTGTTGACTGACTCTTGCTGATGAATGTAATTTAAAGCTTGGCCAACAGCTATATGCTGACAGCATATATGCATATACTTAGATAATTAACTTTGTATTTATTTAGCTCTGTAATGTACTATCTTCCTATAATGTATTCAACTAAAAATACATTATAGGAAGATAGATTTTAATGAAAATTTCTTAAGCTTTCGTATTTATAATTATTAATTAGAGTTTGACATAATAATGACAAAGAATAAATGTCACGAGATCTAACATACATTTCACATCGCGATGTAGCAATAATGGATATTTTATTATTGTGATGTGTGATGTATAACATACACAACGATTCGGTTTTCAATTTGTTCAATAATTTCACATTTTTACATTAAAAAGAAGTCATTTATAACTAATCTGTTAGTAAGTGACAATGCGGCCGACGCTGTTACATGCCTGTGTTATTTTTATACGCAGTTTATTCATTTTATTTTAAAGTTTATATATAAAATTAAATATAAAAATACAATGTTAAATGACTTCTTTCGAAAACTATCCTCGGTTGTTAATTCTTGTTACTAATAATTAATTATTATTTTAAGATACTCCGTCATGTAAGCCAAGTATCATCAAGTCAATCACACCAATATCCTAACATGATTTACTCATCAAATGATAAGTCGTATTGACACAAGACTAATTATATTTTTTTTTTATTCCAGTATAATAATTACAGGTAACTTATAATCAAGATATTTATTTAAATATAGATAAATGTTTTATAATCAACTTAATAAAATACTAAGTCAATTACTCCAGTTAGTTGGTCTAAAATGAACTAACGTCTTTTTATTTAAAGATAAAAGTATCTGTATTAATAAATATCTATAGAATGTTGCACTAAAACCATAATAGATATATTTCAACTATACGTTTGAAGCTTCCTTTCACAAGATCATCATCCTTAAATATTACTCATATTTTATGTCTCTTTTATTGTGATCTCATTAGATAATTAAATTAATTAATATCTTATCCAAGACAGCTTAAAGACTCGTAAAAAACTTTATCATTTTGATTTCGCTGTTATATTAATCACCATATAATAAGTTATGTGTGAAACGCAGCGCTTGAAAGCGCTTGTCAGAACAAATTTAAAGCACTTTTAAGAAATCTAGTTAAAGTGCTGCAATAAATTTGAATGTTAATAGATGAAGTTAATAACTCTTCTGTAAAATATTGAAGCAACTAACAAACAACTAAAAGCATCACAAGCTTGGTCCGACGCCTCGTCGAGTGTCTCAGTCATGAAGACGACAACTCATGATGTCTGGTGTCTAATGACTGCAGTCTTTAGTTAAAATAAAAAGACAGAATTATGAAAGGAACAATCGTAATTGTACTATTAATTATTATTTTATTTCAGAAATGTTTTGCACGTGTATATTTATGTATAATATTTAAGATTTCAAGTACAAAATTTTTGTGTGTAATATTAAGAATGAAAAATAATAAATTACAATACTATACTGTTAAAATGTTAAAGATTTTTAATTAGTATAGTTTTTTTGAGTAACTTTCTTTGTACCTAATAGTTTTATTAAATGTTATATTTCATTAAATTAGTTAAATCATTTTGATTAGAATTCTAAATTATTTGTTACTGACTACACTACGTTGCTATATATAAAAATAAAATAAGAAAAAAGAAAAAAGTTACCATTCTGAAATATCAACATAATAAATAATGTTGCCAAATTTATTTAACTATACTTTTATCAAGCCGTCGTGTTCAGTATGTTATTATATATCTCATTGGTTGTTTCAAATAGTTTTGTTAAAGCCTATCAAATAAATCTGAGATCTCCCGAGATTTAACATTGAGAGGATTGAAGAGATGTTGTCGCAATAATAGATGTTTTATTCCTTCTGAGTGTTATGTTACACGCGGAGTGTATTTAATTTCACTTCAAATATTAAAAATACCAACAAGAAAAACATATGCATAAAAACATAACAATTATTATTATGAAAAGATTTATATAAATATTCTATTCATGTTCTTACTAACATGGTCTTTTTAAGAATTATTGGTTAAATTTCTTTATTTTTTAAATGCTGACAATCATTAACATTTTATACGAAAAAATATAGAAAACAGAAATGGTTTAATATCTTTTACAGAAATACTCAACCTTCTTTCCTTTTATCTTTCCTTAAAAAAGCATATATTGTAACAATATTGTTTCTATCGGGTTAATCGAGTATCGCAATACGACAGTATATAAATACATATAGAAGTCTTTATTAAAGTTAACCCATCATTTAATGTACATACCTTCTCAAACTAACTTTACACCTATAATATATGTTTTTTGGCTTTATTTTTTATATTGATGGGTACCTGTTACTATACTAAAAAAAAGTAGATTCTTATTAGTAGTTAGTAGTTATAAATAAACACTCAAATATATTTGTAATGTATTTGAAAAAGATCAGAAAAGCTATTTATCGATTATTATCGATTTTAACGAATTTTTAATACAGCGATATTTTTAAAATATTGTCGTTTGTGTAATTTTTCTAAATTAAAAGATACTTATTGACAAACTGTGAAACAAATAACTATTTTAACTACATATTCATTCTGTTTAAAGAATATTTATATCTCTTTGTGAACTGGGGTTTGATAAACAAGTCCCGAATATAATTAGTTCAGTAAACACGGCAGCCATTTTTGTTTACTCACATATTGTGGACATACAATGGCGCTGATTAAAAGTAATGCTACAAAATGCGAAGATCAAAGAATCTTATCATGTGTTATTTAGATATAATATTTGGATGAACATCGCAACCCTAAAAAGAAACAAAAACTGAAAAGGAAAAATGTTACCTACGAGTATTCAAAGCTTTGTCACCTCTGAACAACACGTGATAAAAACGCTACGATGCAAACGATTGTTCTGGACATGATTGATTCTCAGCCGTAATTGAGTGATGTTACACTTGAACTTACAATGGCTTTAACAATTAGTCCTGTCGGTTAATAAAACTGGTCTTTGTGCTTGTAACAGATAAAACGTATTTTATTTAATTATATTGAAATCCATGAATATTAACAAAGTTAACAAAAAGCAGTCACTTATATACTAATATAACATACAGACAAACTCAACAATAATTTAAGAGCAATAATAGTAATGAAGAGCTTATATTATTTTGTAAGTTATATTATACTTTGTTTTATGCATCACCTTGATTGATGAGAAGGCAAGGGTGATGACCCTTAAGGGTCCAATAGAACTTGATCGCATTAATTCAGTCTCTAAGAAATATATTAAAACGTCTGAATACCATTCTATTGACTTAATTTAGATATTGAAATATATTAACTTATCAATATAATGTATGTAGTCAATACGAATAAGGTATGTCTTATACCTATTTTTGAGATAACCTAATTAAAAATGATAATAAGAAAAGAAAAAAAAACGAATGGCGTCCAATTAATAAAACCTATTATTAAAATTTAAGTTAAACACTGCTGAGGTTTGGAAACTAATTTCAAATACGTTCATTTTAAATTTTGAATATTCAGATATTCCTTTGTGTTTAATAATTCAACATATTTAAACAAAACTTTTAATAAATATCTAAGCGACGAATTATCAATAAAAGCTATTTGTCTCGCTTCTATAGTTCTCTTCCTTTCAACTCCCGAGAGTTTTCATGAGTTCAGAAAGACCTGAATACGAACAAAAGTCATAAACACATCCCCATTATTATTTTAGTACTCAATATTTCGCTCGTAAAATAAATAAAGATCAGGGCTGTGGAAGTACTATTTAGTTAAGTTCTGTTATTAATACTAGAATTTCCCCCAGACTCCGTCCGCTTTGGCTAAAAAAGTGTGTTATATCTTAACAAATTAGTATATTACTATTAGCTATAGCCGAGAAAGAACCAGTGATATCTACATTTATTATATATATATATATATATATATATATATGTATTATACATTTATTTATTTAGACATTTTATATAGTTTGCGTATTTTTTTATTATTACTTAAAACGGTGCTTTTAAATTTGGCTATAATTTTTTGGCAGTATCGTTATTATAATCTTAAACATAAAAAAACAATTCTCAACAAATAACCTTATTTAATAAATTCAAAATAAAATTATTTATTTTGACTACGTTAGCAATGAAACAAATTCATATATATCTTTATTTAAAATCATTCTAAAACAGATCACAATAGCAATAAATATAAATACAAGCAATTAGTTTGTTATTCCTGTAAAGTGCGATGGATGCACCGAGTCTCTGGAGCACCTGAGATTGATTACTAGACGATGAAGATATATAGAACTATCAACAAGACAACTTTAAAAAAAATAAACAAACTAATACTACGAAACCATTTTACTGAAACTAATACCCACCTTGCAAGATAATGCCTTATACCATAAAAGTATATAAATAATTTAACTTAATATTGTTTTATAAAGATATGTACCTACATAAATAACATTCAGAGCAGGTAATATTGAATTTCAATTTTAATTAGTTTTATTGATGGAATTAAAAGATTCAATACAATACATTTTTAATGTCCATTACGATGTTAACTTCGTTCAGCGTCGTATGATTTCAAGAAAATAGTTAAGGATGTATTGGTTCTAATTTATAAAATAAATTTTTAAATAAGTTCCACATAGTATTCACAAATGTTAATAATAACTTATTTTTATTTATGTTACTATAATGCAATAGTATTATTCTGAAGACATTGCAGTGAAATGAACATGTAATGGCGAGTACAAGACAGACCACTGCATATTAACGTACAAATTATGTCTCCTTGTAATTAAACTATGTATCTGTGATTGCTACTCGAATATAAACCTTATCACGTGTTAAAAAGGACTTGTTATAAGTTATTCGGAATTCATTTGAAAGATAAATAGTGTAATTCGGTGAGCGCTGAAAATATGTTATATATATATGCATATTAGGGTTGTTGTCAAGCAAAGATACCAAACTTATACTTCCTTAAACATAAGTTATGTTTTTTAATTTATATATTACAATTTGAATATATTTAACTCTGTATGTAAATGGTATCTCGAATATATCAAATTCCTGTTTAATATTTTATAAGAAACAAATAAGATTATACATACATAGATGTTATTAAGAACATGAAATACAGAATGAGGTTTACAATATTTTAATTTACAAATCAATACTTTCTATTTTAGAAAGAAATCTAGGCGATGACAAAAACTGAAATGTAACTGAATAAAAATAGTCGCGTCCTGTTATTTCAATTAACTTATCTTTAATGTTTATATTAAAAAATATTTGTATCCGTAAACGTATCAAAAATTACTTAATTGTTAATTTTATTTGCAAAATCTCGATATGTGTTAGAATATCGAGCGAAGCGAGGTGCAAACAGCACCGAAGTTGTATTTACAAGACGTCAACGCACGCTATCCACAACTATTTGTCAAGATAAAAAAAAAAAAAGTTGATAAAAAAATTTGTCATGTCATTGTAAAGCTAAATTCTCTCGTGAAAAATTCCTATTCAGGTCTAAGGGATTTTAGTTTTTCCGTGATTATTCTTCAAAGACATCGAATATTTGAATGTTTTTTTTTAAATCACCACCATACTGATGTCTATCAGTGCTTGCACAAAGGATGCAGAAACATCTCGCATAGAGAGCTTCGGTCTATAAAAAATTGTTACTGTTGCAACCCTATCATTTATGACACCTCGTATCATTTTGATTTGACGTTTCCAGATGTTGTAAAAATTGTTTTATTTTGTTTAATGACTTGTTGTTTCGTTTTTATTTTCTAAGCACTTAAAGTCCTTAAATGACGACAAATACTGTATTGCAGTTTAAAACAATAAATATAGAAAAGAAGAAAAAGCTTAGTACAACACATTTATGTGGTAGAGGATAAAATTGCTTTATTAGATTGCTTTGTTGAATATTTATTTCTTTGTACAGAGTGGGAATAGAGCCAACAGTATATCTAAGGGAGAAAAGAAAGATTCAAATACGACGTTACCCTCAAGGAATATGTAAGGAAGCTAGATACACAGTGACATAATATTAATATCGATCGGATATTAATTTCAGTTTAGTCTTTATATATATCGGTATGTATTAAAATATTTAAGCGTATCAAATAATAATAAGTAATATATTTAGAATAAGAGATAAAGAATATAATATTGTAAATAAATATTAAATAATGAATGAAGTGATCATATTTTAAAAATTGAGACCAACATTCCCATCGCCATCTTTACAAAACATAAATATATTTCAAAGCATATTTCATTAGTTATCTTATTATTGAGTGTTCCAAATGGTCATGTTAAAGTTTCGTCTAAGCTCTTATGAAGTCGCGATACATCGATAATGGATCTATTACATTCTAATAGTTATACACAATTCACAACAGACTTACTTATATATTGTACATAACAACTGAAAGACAGGTAGATGTTTAAGTATGTCATATACGTACATCTTATCACGTAGTATCTCCTGCAGAATAAACAGAGACAACAAAGTGACAGCATTGAGATTTTTTTATATTTGCACGTCTTGAAGATCAGTCAAAAATTTGCAACAACTTTATATATATATGATATTATTCCTTTATTAATTATTATCACCAAATGAATTCGTATTTTTAAAATAAAATACGATTTACCAATGCCTTTTAATCTGATAGTGTCAATTTCTATAAAATATTTACCAACGGCTTACGAACATACATTATTTAAATTGGTTATTGTAACAATACAAACGCATTTTGTCAAATTTAATTGTAAATTCCGACAACAGATTTGTTGCTATATGGGATTAATAAAATAATTCTTGATGAATGATTCAGGAAAAATGCTTTCAAATTGGCTTTAATAAATATAACAATTTGTGTGATATCTTCGTAATATACTCTACGAGCTGAGCCCACCTGTAGCCTGTGAACTGAATATCGTACGTATGAAATTTTTAGCAATTTTTAGCAAGGTTATTGTTACAATAACAGAAACGCGGTAGCTTTTGTCTTCCAATATCCTGTTATAGAGTATTTTCTTTTTTCCTTTATAAAACAGGAAATTCTTTTAACGAGTCACTAGAATAAATTAAAATATTTACTTAACCATGCAAATTCATGAAACGTGATATTTGTGAATAAACTAATACGTAGACGTTTACTAAACTACTAACTAACTACTACTATTTAAATGTATCATTGGAGATCCTAGACTCTGAATGTATTTTATTATTCTTACATGGGGCGTCTGGTTTACGTGACGAGGCAAATCTGTATACAATAATTGAAAGAATAATTTGTAAATAAATTGTAAATATACTGCCTAGTGACAAAATGATTTCATGGCTTATTCTGTAAAACCACTTCAGACATTTATCACTTACACATACTACATAACATGTATCTTTCGTCTTATTATTTTTTATGGGTTGGTTTCTTTGAATGTAGACCCTCTCAATTTCAAATTCCTAAACACTGAACTATTATTCGTAACGATGTATTTTGTAAGTGTATAACGATTATGCTGCTTTATCATAGTTGGATGTTGTTTTGAATTCCATGTTACGTCTGCAATGAATTAATGTATGGGTTGATGTTTTAAATTACATCTTACGTACGGAACGGAAACGAATAGAATAGAATGGAATGGAATATACAAAGATGTCCAAAAGATTACGTAATTTCCTTAAAAAACATGTGAAAAAACCGAAAGTACAAATGATATATGAGTATATAAAATAATATTTAATATACAAACTTAGGCTTGCTACTTTGTATTATATTTTCATTAGAAATATTTATATTATTATTGCTTTTTATTATTAAGTGCATTATATGAAAAGTTTTTACACTAAGCTCATATAATTTTTGCAACTCATTCTCATATTAATTTCTAGTGATACTTATCTGTGATTAAATAAATGAAGCTTATTTTAACATATGATGTTTTTAAAATACCTTCGTACTCGTACCATAAAAACCATAATAAGGACCGATTTTACTCAGTAAAATATTAATAAGCATAAAATAACGCATATTTATATAACAAGCACTGAAAAGCTAAACAAAAACTTTTCCATTAAAGGCTTGAAGTTTCTTTTCACAAGATCTAAATCCTTATGACTTAAAAATTTGAAAAAAATTTGAAAAAAATTTTTTTTTGTCTCTTATTAATATTTTGATAGATAATCGAATTAAAGTTCAGTAAATGACACTATCATAATAATAATATTTTCGTTTAGCAATCCGAGTTGAACCCGAGAAAATAATAATAATACCTTATCTTTATTATCCTATCTTTGTTATAAACAGCTTTTACTTAAATCACTCGTACAAATAAAATATGATTTTTAGTTATTAAACTGTTAGAAAGTTCATTCAAACTATATAACTTGTAAGATGAACTGAAAGGCTGGATTAATGTAAAGATAATGTATTTTTATGACACGTTCACCATTTTACATCGAATAAAAATTTCTTTTGAATTTCTTCAAATTTAATATAAAAAATAATTTTAGGTAATAAAATAAGAAAATCGTCGTATTCATTTAATGTGAGTTAAACTCAAAAGTAATATTTAGTTAAAAAAAGGAAGGTTATATCTACATTATTATAAAAAAATGTCTTCATTACTCAACTAATTAAATTATATTAAATGGTTAGATTTAAATAAAAATAAATCGTGTAAACGTCTATACGTTTACGATTTATCAAAACTCCAAGGGCTCTTCACGAAGCCTACAATTTATATCTAATATCTATCTTGGTTTAGTTATACTGTTACTGCTTGGACTTACAAAAAAGTTGAACTCAAAATTTACAAAACAAAAAATTGTGTTTATGTTACAAAAAATTGTGTTTTGCTATCTTTGCAAATAAAAGAAAGTTTTAGAAATTATTATAATAATAAAAATAACCATATAATTTCAAAAAAAAAGCTATAACCAAAAATTCAATTCCAAATGAGATAGTATATTTTAAGGTTGAATTTAATGTGTCATCTAAACCCGAATCTTCATAATTAGACATACTTAATAACTGACGCGGTTTTATAAAACCACGCTGTAACATATAACATACAATATAGAATAGAAATCAGAATATAGATCCATCCTTTTACTAATATGTAAGTTACGTTATTAGATAGTTATTAAAAATTAAAATAACAAATTTTTGTAATTTAGATTCCATTTAAATAATTATTTAATTATAATATCCATTTTGAACCTTTTCAGTAAATAATGTTCATGCCTTTCTGTCTAATTCATAGATGTCGTCTGACTTGACGTTACCAAAATGCTTATTGTTGACAAAAACAATAAAATGGACGACGACCATTCATTTAATAAGTCAAATTAGTTATGTGCAGGGTTTTTAAAAAGCACCATCTATTGAGAGGCACAACAAACATATAATTCTAAACTATTGACGGTAAACTGTTTATAATATTTAAAGTCTACAAGATATAATGAAGTTTTAATATCAAATATTTTATATTTATTAACAAACTGTCTTAAAAAGTTTATCAATATATTTTTTAATCTAACTCTATAATCTAATATAATATAAATACAATATTTATAATATTAATAATATTATATAAATTGAAATATTGTTAAAAATCTACTAAATAATCGGAAATGAAATTCAACTTTATTCTTTAGGTTTCGCTTTTATGGTAATCAACTTATAATTAATTATTTGTGAAACGGAGCGCTTAAAAGCGCTTGTCTGAGCAAATTTAAAGCACTTTTAAAAAATCCTACCTAAAGTGCTGCAATAAATTAGAATGTTGATAGATGAAGTTAATAACTCTTCTGTACCACATTGAAGCAAGTTACAAATAACATACTAAAAGCATCACAAGCTTAGTATGGCGCCTCGTCGAGTATCTCAGACATGAAGACGACAATTTACAATATCTAGTGTCTAATGACTGCAGTGCTCTAGTTTAAATGAAAAGATAACAACACGTGAAAAGATAACAATCGGCACTAATCGAGTATTCATTATTTTATTTTATGAAGGTTTTGTTTTTTTGTGTTTGTATAATAATAAATTATAAGAGAATGTTAACGTATTTATGTATAATGTTTAAGAAATCTTTAATTTTAAATTTCATACTATTAAAATGTCTAAGCCTTATAAAATTGATTAATTCAAAGTGTTCAAAATAAAATATATATTTTTATTTATCGATCGATCTGTTGTGGTCTGTCATCGCCGTCATAGAAGATGTATTGTAAAAAAAATTACAAAGTGTTGGCGTAAGTGATTACTCTATAAATAAGAAATTTACAAATTGTTTAAATTATTTATCATATTCAATTTCAGATCGGACGCTGTAGCGCCGACTGTAGAGGGTCTATAACGAATTTTGTAGTGGGCGTGTAGGTCGTGCAGATTTCTGAGGCAGAGATAGAATAGAAGGTCGTGGAAACGCCTCTTAAAATTATATTTATTTACACAGTATTTTTGGAGAAAAAAAAATATTCCAAAACAATCTTTATTGTTTAATTATCCATTATTTCTTGTCTTTTTTATATTCTCTTGGAATTTCTATTTTCTCATTAAATAATTAATTAATCTTTTATCTACGAGTATTTTATTTGCCTTTAAAAAATAATTTCTCATATTTCCTAATCAAAAAGGTATTGCGATAGGACTCGAGACCCTCGCCGATTGGTTATCTTTGTGATATATTGCATAATTTCCTAAAACTTTATTATTACAATAAAAATAAAACAAAATATACTTTTACGTTTAATAATACATCTCTTAGTTTAAAAAGTCTTTGAATACTATAGTGAAATGCTTAATTGTTTTAAAATAAACTATTATTATAAATATAACAATGTTGTTATTCTTCACGCTCTGTGTTCTAGCGTCTCGGAACTAGTGCGAAGTCAGTGCTTTGGTGTTTTGATAAAATATCAAATGACCGTCAAACTCAAAGAAGCTTGCTTGGGTTGTTAACTATTTTCTTATAACACATATTTACTAATATAACTTTTTATGTTATTTTATTATTAAGTAGCGTAATAAGTTGATATCATCCAAGTAATAAATGAAGAAATAAGTAAAATCATTTTGTACTATTATTTCCAAAAACAAACAACTTAACACTATAGGAATAAAAGCTATATGTAAATAAAAATAAGCAACATATTGTTAAAATTTGTGAATGCTATGTTAATTAATTTTTTTATTTATGAAATAAAAAACACCAATACATAATTTACTATTTTCTTGAAATCCTTCGACGCTGAACGAAACGAAAATGTATTGTATTGAATCTTTTCATTCCATTAGTAAATTAGCTTGGAAAGTAATTAAAATAGAAAAATCAATATTTGCTATTCTTGATTTACATTTTTATAAAAAAAAACCTTTTATCTAGATTATTAATAAATTAGTGTTATTAGGTACATTGTTGCAGAAGGAATTAGTTTCAGAAAGAGACCTAAAGCTTTTTAGTATTTTCATACTATATTGGTATATAGTATACTAAAATATTATTGGTTTGTTTTTGTTTACAAAGATGGCTCTGTAACCATTTAAGTTTGAATTAATCTTGTTGATAGTTCTATATATCTTCATTATCTTGTCATCAATCTCAGGTGCTCCAGAGAATCAGTGCATCCATCGCACTTTACAGGAACAACAAACTAATTACTTCAATTTATTTTTATTGCTATTGTCATTTTTTTTTAAATTTTTTTATGATGAACATTCCTGTCGTTATTTTTCACTGCCAGTGTATATATATAAAGCAGTATATTTATATAAGAACTGATTTTTTAAAAATTTTTAATAACAAAAACACGACACTGGCTAAAATTATAAAAAAAAATTTAAAGCGCAGTTAAAAATAATAAGAAAAAATTTGCAAGCGATATGAATATATGAAAATATACAGAAAATGTAGATAATGCAGTTTCTTTCTCAGCTTCAACTGTGACAGTCCTGAACTAATTTGTTAAGATATAACAGACTTTGTAGCCGACGTTAAAGGATTCTCGGTAAAATTATTTTATTAATATTATAACCGTGACTTAATAATAGTTCCACAAACCTGAAATTTATTTATTTTACGAGCGATATGTTGAGAACTAAAATAATAATGAGGATGTTTTTATGACTTTTGTTTGTATTCAGGTCTTTCTGAACTCATGAAAACCCTCGGGAGTAGAAAGGAAGAGAAAACTATAAGAAGCGAGACAAATAGCTTTTATTGATGATTCGTCGCTTTGATATTTATTAAAAGTTTTGTTTAAGTATGTTGAATTATTGAGCACCAAGAAATATCTGAATATTAAAATTTTCAATTTAAAATGAACGTTTCAAAATTAGATTACAAATTTGAGCAGTGCTTAAATTAACTTTTATTAATTGGTTACGACGCCATTAGGTTGAGTTTTTTTTTCTTTTCTTATTATTCTTAGGTTTTCTCAAAAATGCGTATAAGACATATCTTATGCGTATTGACTATATACATTATATTGACAAGTTATTTTTTTTTTCAATACCAAAATCAAGTCAATAAAATGGTATCATTCAGCCTTTTTAATATATTTCTTAGAGACTGAATTAATGGGATCAAGCTCTATTGGACCCTTAAGGTCCATGACCCTTGCCTTCTCATCAATCAAGGTGCTGCATAAAATAAAGTATAATATAACTTACAAAATAATATAAGCTCTTCATTACTATTATTGCTCTTAAATTATTGTTGAGTTTGTCTGTATGTTATATTAGTATATAAGTGACCGCTTTTTGCTAACATTGTTAATATTACTAATGGATTCTAATACTATTAAGCAAAATACTTTTTTATCTGTTACAAGCACAAAGACCAGTTTTATTAACCGACAGGACTAATTGTTAAACCCATTGTAAGTTCAAGTGACACATCAGTCAACTACGACCAAGAGTCAATGATGTTCAGAACAATCGTTTGCATCGTAGTTTTTATCTTATGTTCAGAAATGGCAAAGCTTTGATTATGGATACTACCAACATTTTTTCCTTTCATTTTATGTTTCTTTTTATAGTTACTATGTCTATTTAAATATTACATTATAATCATACATTATAATATTTTTTGTATCTAGTAGTGTTCTTTGAATAAGTATCACAATATGTCGGTAAACAAAAATGGAGGCCACGTTTACTGAACTGATTATATTATTTGAGATATAAATATTATTTACAATGAATAAAAATATGTAGTCACAATGTTACTATCATTTGTTTCACAGTTTGTCTATAAAACTCTAATAATATGTTTTTAATTTATCGCAGGATTAAAACCATTGAACTTATTATAAACTTTTAAAATATATTATTTAAATATATTTTACACATTAATTAAATAAATTATTAATATATAGGATTTCTTATTAAAACTACGAGCTTTTTACTAATTATATTTACTTATGCTAGTATTAATACACCCTACCTATGTAAAAATAATAAAAACATTAAATGTTGATGACTTACAGAAAACCACAAAATTATTCAAATATACATACACGATAGAAACATTTTTGTATTACAATATTTATTAATTTTTAATTTTAATGAAAACAAAAATTTTATTCTCACAATCTTTCATATACATTTTTTAAATACAATTAGTTTTAAAAAGCAAAATATTATATTCGGTTATTTACTTTTAATAGTATTTCAATTTGAAAAAATAATACGAAAGTGGTTTAAAAATGTTTTCTGGTGGCCAGCGACATCTATATGGGCGATAGAAGAGCGTCAATAGAGTAGGGAAGAGTAGAGTAGAATAGAGTGGAGATAGTAGAGTACAGTGGAATGGTATTGAATGATAGTTATCTTTTATTGTAATAATATAAAAATTTAAGCATTTTTATTTTCATTACCAAAAATGTAAATAAAACAATAGTTCTTAGAAATATAAATAGGATTTATTTTTGAATTCCTTTGTTCAAAGAAACAAGAATACGATATTTATAAAAATGTTTACTTCATATTTTTTGAGAGTATATTTTACTGATATATTTTTTTTATTTCTAGTTCAATATAATAAAACTTCTCGTAAAAAATCCTCAATGAGAATAAAACATCTATTAATGCGACATCGTCTCGTCAAACCTCTCGATGTTAAGTCTCGAGAGATCTCAGATATACTTACAAGGCTTTAACATATCTATTTGAAACAATTTAAATCAGTCAATTAAACTAATCGTAATCTTAGTAACATTACTTTTATATGAATCTTACATAATCATAATATTTTCAGTCGCTCCAGACTCAAATGAGAAATATATAATCACTTAGGGTTCTTATTATATCCTTTATTTTATTATTTTATTATCCTTAGTGACAAAAATACAATAATTTAAAAAAATACAGGTTTCAGATGTGTATAATATATTGAATACTGGCAATATTTATTTCAAATAATATTTAATATTCAGATTTAGTATCATAAATTAATATAATTAGCAGCCACATCACGTACTGTATTGTCATTGTAAGTTTTTACGTTATGTTTATTATCAAAAATATTTATTTGTTTTATCCTTTTTATACACACACTTTCTACTTGGTTCTCGAATAAGAGTGCAATATGATGAAGTAAAGATAGAATGATAATAATCATATAACATTTTATAAAATCAATAATAATAATATGAAATAAAAAAAATCTAAATCAAACTCTTAATACATAGGTGATGATCCGTAAAGAATTAAATGTATAAAATATTACTATATTTGTTATTAAAATGACTACTAATGTTTTACACTTTCAACCAAACAATTTAAAAGTTTTTGCCATTTCAACAGTACTTAAAATACAAGATTTCTTAAATATTGTAAATAAACACATTAACACACGTTTATAATTAATTATTATACAAACACTAAACCTTTATAAAATATAATAATAAATACCCGATTAGTGCCGATAGTTATCTTTTCACATATTGTTTTCTTTTCATTTAAACTAGAGCACTGCAGTCATTAGACACTGAACATCGTACATTGTCGTCTTCATGTCTGCGACACTCGACGAGGCGCCGCACCAAGCTTGTGATGCTTTTAGTATGTTATTTGTACGTTGCTTCAGTGTTTTACAGAAGAGTTATTAACTTCATCTATTAACATTTCAACTTAATGAAACGGTTTATGTAGGTGTCTTAAAAGTGCTTTAAATTTGCTCAGGCAAGCGCTTTCAAGCGCTCTGTTTCACAAATAATTAATTATAACTTAATTAATATAACAATGAAATCTAACAGAATAAAGTTGAAAATCATTTTAAATTATTTAGATTATAGAGTTACTTAAAAATATTGGTTATTGGAAATTCTTAAGTCAATTTGTTAATATTATAAAATATTTCATATTCAAGCTTCATTATAATTCTTGTAAACTTTCATATTGTAATCAGTTTAACTTCATTATTTTAGAATTATATAGTAACCCGTATAATTGTACCTCTCATTAGATGGCAGTTTCTAAAAACTGTGGACGTAACTAATTTTACTTCTTCCTAAATGAATCGTCGTTGCCCATTTTATTGTTTTTGTTAGCCACGTTCAGTAAGATGATATCTATGGCTTAGACGAGAGGCATGTAATATTATTTACTTACAAGATTCAGAATATATGCTAAAATTAAATAATTTTTTAAATTATAAAATTGTTATTATAATTTTTAATAACTATCTTATCTAACTTTACTATTATATTTTAAGTAATAGTAAATGTTGATATACTTTCTATATTATAGTTCATTTATATGTTACAGCTTGGTTTGATAAAACCGCCTCAGTTATTAATTGAGTCTAATTATGAAGATTCGGGTTTAGATGGAACATGAATTTCACTCTTAAATTGCACTATTTTATTTATACTATCGTTATGTGATATGTAGGCAATTCTTTTTTGTTTATTACTTTTCCTTTATTTGGTATTTTTTTAGTTAATTTTAATATTATATAGCTTTTTTTTTGTATTTGAAGCGCTGGCAAAACACTACTTGTTTTCAGAGTAGTTCAAAATGTTACGTTTTCATAGATCCAGCCAATAAATAGTACTTTGATAAAAAAATTAGAGCAGCATAGACATTAGATATTAGGCTTCGTTAAGAACACTTGTAGTTTTAGTAATTCGTAAACGTGAACTCGTTTCGTAAACGTAAAAATAGAAACATTATATCTAAATTATTATAAAGATAATTAATAATAATTTAAATATAACGTTCCTATTTTCATCTAATTATAACTATAGTTTAAAGCACATCAAATAAATACGATCCTTCTGATTACTTTCACTTTTAACTCACTTTAATATGTTTCAAAAAGAAAGAAATGCGCAGTAAATAATTTTTTAAAATACATCACATTGAAAATTTCTCTCTTTTACATTACAATATCCTTCTTTATATCTATGTTCTTATGTACACACACCCACACATCGTCTCCAACCTAACTGGTTGCCTGGAAGAGATCGCTCTTAAGCGATAAAATCGCCAAATTTGTACTATTTTTTTTGTTAACATTCCATTTGTGTTTGATTCGTGTGTACAATAAAGATTATTATTATTATTATTATTATTATTATTATATATTTTACTTTAAATTTGTCTTAAGAGAGAATTAAAAATTTTGTAATTTTAAGATATTACGAAATTCAAAGTTATAAACAGCTCACAGAAATGAAGACATTCTAATACGGTGTAAAATGGTGAACGTGTAATAAAGAATACCTAGGTCTTTTCTTGAGTACTGAATTAAATTATCTTAAGATTAAGTCCAGCCTCTCAGTTCATCTTATAAGTTATATAGTTTGAATGAACCTTCGAACAGCTTAATAACTTCAATCATATTTTATTTGTACGAGTCATTTAAGTGAAAGCGGTTTATAATAAAGATAGGATAATAAAAATAAGGTATTATTATTATTTTCTCGGGTTCAACTCAGGTCGCTCAAAGAATATGAAAGTGTGACTTACTGATCTTTAATCCGATTATCTCTCAAGATATTAAAAATACAAATAAAAAGTTTGTTTTTTAACTTATGTAAATACATAAATCCTTAAGATTTAGATCATGTGAAAAGAAAGTTCAAACTTTTAATTTTAAAGTTTCTGTTCGGCTTTTCAGAGCACATTCTATTTGTAAGGAATAGTTTATAAATATTTTACTGTGTTAAATAAGACCCTTATTACGTTTTGCATTGCACGAGTATATATATATATATTTTTTTTTTATGGAAAAGGAGGGCAAACGAGAATGCGGGTCACTGATAAAATGTGATCACCGCCGCCCATGAACTCTTGCAACATCCGAAGACTCACAAGAGCGTTGCCGACCTTGGAGATATGAATAGACACCTTTTTTGAAGGTACCCATGTCGTATCGATCTGGAAACACCGCCGAAGGAAGTTCATTCCACATCTTAGTGGTACGTGGAAGAAAAGTCCTTGAAAACCGCACAGTAGAAGATCGCCACGCATCCAGGTGGTGTGGATGGAAATGCAGGCGGTGACGTGCTGTGCGGTGATGGAATTCGGCGGCAGGCATCAGATCAAATAGCTCTTCGGAACACTCCCCGTTGTAAATGCGATAGAAGACGCACAAAGAAGCCACGTCTCTACGCAATGCCAAAGAGTCCAGCCGCTAAGGTATTTAATTAAAAGCCATCATCTTAGGATTAAAAAACATTATTTATTTAATCACATTTATTTTTTATTAGACCTTTATATGAGATTGAGTTTCACGAAATTGTATGAGTTTATTGTAAAATAACCTTTCATGTAAATTATGTGCTTATAAATTATATAAAGCAAAAACATAAATCAAACTTTTCATTTGACGACTTAACCTTTTGAGTTTTCACATATAATACCAAATAGCAAGTCTATTTTATAATATATTAAATATTGTTGAAAAAATTTTTATTTGTTTGTCGGGTTTTTAATCTGTTTAAGGCAGCCACATAGTCTTTATATATCTCATCCAATCGCGTCGCATCGCATCGCATCGCATGGGCATATATAAAGAAATTAATAGACTACATAGATTACATATAATAAATACATTCAAAGAAGGCAAGGTACAGGAAGCTAGGTACTATGGGCTAATGTCTGAAATTATTTTTATTAATAAGCCATCAATTAAGCAATAACTAGTTAAGTGGTTTATTTATCAGATTGTATTATTACTTACAACATGACATCTTAGTTAATTTTAAACTTGGAATGTTTCTTATCCATATTCTATGAGCAGGTCGTTCTAGTGTTGGTACCATCCAGCTTACAAGATTCATTTCACAGGCTACAGGTGAGCTCATATTGTAGTACATATTGCAAAGGTATATTCTACAAATTGTTATATTTCTTAAAGCGAACGTTAAAGCATTTTACCTGAATCATTCATCAACTATTATTTTATTAATCTCATAGAGCAACAAATCTGTTGTCGTATTTTATAATTAAATTGTACTAAATGCGTTTGCATTGTTACAATATACAATTTAAATATTGTATGTTAGTGAGCCGTTGGTTAAAAATATCGGTAAAACGTAGTTTATTACTAAAAATAAGTATTTATTTGATCAAAATAATGAATAAGGCAATAAATATCATATATATGTTAATTTGTATTTAAGTTCTGACTAATAACATGATAACTTATGAAATATAATTTGGAACGTATTGGCAATGTTTGAAAATAATTATAGAAATGATGATCTCTTTAATTAATAAATATAAACATTTCACTCACTATTAAATGCATAGCTTTATTTGAAATAGTCATATTTTTATCTCCTACTCTAGATAAATTATAATATGACACATTAATTATTATAATACGACCCACTTAATATTTCTAATCTTATACCTATGAAGTTTGGTCTCAAATTAATATTCGCTCGGTATTAATAGTCGGTGTCACTTTGTTCTAGCTAGCTTCCTTTAACATTCCTTGAGGGTGATGGTATATACCGTGAGATCTATTCCTACTTTATATGAAGACATAAATATTCAACTTAATGTAAATCTTTTCCACAAACGTTTGTTTTAAACGTTGTATTAAGTACTTTTATTCTTTATTTATTGTTTTAAACTATAATAAAATATACGTCTACTTGTATTTGTACATTTAAGATTTTTTAGTGTTACGAGAATAAAAAAGAAAGAGCAAGTCATTAAACAAAATAAAACAATTAACAAAGCATCCGGAACCATCAAATCAAAACGACACGAGGTGTCATAAAAGATAGGGTTGCTACTGTAACAGTTCTGTTATATACTTATTACAGTGTTCAGTATATTTATAAATTAATTATTAGGTAAATTATGATAAGTATACGAATATAAATATTTTATTATATAAATAACAAGTTAATTAAAATGAACAAGACTCAGTTCCTGTTACTTTAGCAAATTATTTATGCGTTTCAATACATTTCACATAATTTAGCTTTTACACAATAATTGAAATAGTATGAGATTGATAGCTTTTATTGACAACCTTAATGTAGCTGTAAACATATATTTAGCGCTCACCGAATTACACTATTTATCATACAAATGTAAGCCGAATAATTAATGATGAGTCCTTATTAACACGTGGTAAGGTTTATATTCGATTAGCAATAACAGATATTTACTTTAATTACAAGGAGATATAATACGTTAATATGTAGTGGTCAGTTTTGAGCTCGCCTTAACATGTTTATTTCACTGTAATGTCTTCAGAATAATACTATTGTATTATAGTAACACAGGTATTAATATTGATAATAGTAATTTAAATATGAAGATGGAGTACCTAATTAAGTGTAAAATGAGTTGTTATGAATATAACATAATTATAGTTGTCTGTTATTTGAGAAACTAATTGAAAATTCATAATTTATTCCAAATTTTACCAAATTCAAAATAATGTTATATGCCTAATTGTCAAAACTTAAAAAAAAATTAGCTAAAAAGTTTACTTCCGGTGTAACGGTAAGCTGGCAGTAATTTTCAATCTTTTAAACATAGTATTATATAAAATTAGTTATAAGGATACTATGAAGCTGGTATCTCTATGGATAAAAAATTCATCAAATTAAGACAATAAAAAAATAAAAAAGGTAACGTATTCTATGTATATTAAAATTTGAAATAAATTAATTTTATTTTGAATTTATAAAGAAAAATCATATCTTATTTAGTGACTCACTCTTACATAGTGTAGATAAGACACGAACTCACAAATGAGAGAGTGATAAGATGACACAAGAGTCTTGTATTTATATTAAAACATGGATGTGGAAATAAGCTAAGATTTTAGATATTATGTAGTTAGTTTATGACTAATTCATTTCTTCTAGCTTTCTGCATTATTGTTATTTTTATTTTAGTGCATCAAGAATTACATTATTACATATAACGGAGTATTTGCTGTTTTGATATGTATATTTTGAGCAATTACATACCTAAAGACTGAAGTTATATCTTAACAAATAAGAAATGTAATATATTTTATTATTAATGTTTATTCAAAAACAAAAAACTTATCTAATAGATAAAAAAGTTATTTCTTAATAAAGATAAGTAATACATTATTACCATTATGAATGCTATGTTTAATTTATGTAATAAAATAAAACCAATATATCTACAAATATATTCTTGAAAATACTGAACGCTGAACGAAGGTAACATCTCAATCGACATTAAAAATGTATTGTATTGAATCTTTTAATTGCATCAATAAAATTGCGTAGAAACTAATTAAAATAGAAGTACAATATTGTCTACTCTGAATGTCACTATGTTCTGTATACTTACGAGTATATATTCATCTTTATTAGAAAAAATAATAAATAAAATTATTTATAATCTAGAGTTATTAGGCATATTGTAGCACGGGATATCAGTAAAGGTTCGAAGCATTAGTTTGTTTTTGTTTACAGAGAGTGCTCTGTAACCGTTTATATTAGAATTAATCTTGTCGATAGTTCTATATATCTTCATTGTCCAGTAATCATTCTCAGGTGCCCCAGAGACTCGGTGCATCCATCGCACTTTACAGGAATAACAAACTAATTGCTTCACTTTATTTTTATTGCTATTGTGAATTATTTAAGAATGGTTTTATAATAAAATATATCCTATGAATATTTTTATCAGTTTAGCCATATCATTAAAATCAGTTAATATGTAATAATTTTTATTTAGAATGTAATGAAAATACTAATTGTGCAACCTCTCTACCAGTGCTTATAACTTAGTGTAGTCACTATGTTATAAGTACTTAACATACGAAATACTTTTGTCCTACAGTTAATGGTCTCATTTTCATGGAAAGAAATAAAAAGATTATATATTGAATCAACCAAAATTACAAGACGGGTTTAAATGCAATATGATATTTCAATGATAGAGCAATGCGGCTTTCAAGAAATGAACATGTAGTTAGTTTGTAGAGAATGCTGCTTCTTTCTTGGCTTCAACCCGTAGTCCTGAACGAATTTGTTAAGAATACACATACAACACACTTCTCTTATCCAAGTGGAGGAAGTCACGGAAAATGCCAGTATTAATAATATAACTGTGACTTAATAATATTACCACAGTCCTGATCTCTATTTATTTTACGAGCGATATGTTGAGCACTAAAATGATAATGAGATATGTTTATGGGTTTTGTACGAATTCAGGTTATCCTGGACTCACGAAAACCCTCGTGGTAGAAAGGAAGAGAGAACTATAAGAGGTCACACAAATAGCTTTTATTGATAATTCGTAACTGTAATACTTATCAATATGTTATATGTTGCTTTAATACGTTTAATTAATGAATATAAAGGAGTGACTAAGCATTCAAAATTACTATTAAAACGAATATATTCAAAACTGTTTTACAAAGCTTTGCAGTAACTAATAAATTTAATTAACATTTAACTTATATTCATTTTGCATAATATTTTTATTATTATTATTATCTTTTTAAGAACGCTTCTCTAAAATAGGTATAAGGTAGATTTCAATTCTTAAATCAAGTCAAGAACGTATCATTCAGCCCTTTTAATATATTTCCTGAAGACTGAATTAATGGGATCAAGCTCTATTGGGCCCTTAAGGGTCATGACCCTTGCCTTCTCATCAATCAAGGTGATGCATAAAATAAAATAACTTACAAAATAATATAAGTTTTTCATTACTATTATTGCTCTTATTAGAAATAGGTATTATTTCTTTTTGATTGTCTGTATTATCAAAGTCAGAGCTTTGCCATCTCATCAATCAATATGATAATATAACTTTCAAATAAATCTAATAATAAATCTATCTTCAATTTATATAAATAAATACCATTTTTGTTGTTGTCTGTATTATCACATTGACTACTCTTTGCTAACTTTTTTAATGTTACTAATAAATTTTAATGTTAAAACATAAACTCTATTCTTTCTAAATATGTCACTAGTTTGTGGAGTCTTTTGCGAGTGATTCATTGTTTTTAATAACCTAAAGTAATAAAACTATTTCCTTAAAATATTACTTGAAATTGTAATTACAGACACACAAGACACTGGTCTTGTGTGTCTGGTCTTGTGTATCTGTGATAATAACTGTAGGAAATAATATTTAAGCTCATCGAAAGTTCAAGAGTCACATCACTCAACTACGGTCGAGTCAATGACATTCAGAAGAATCATCTCCATCAGAGTTTTGATCACGTGTTGTTCAGAAGAGACTAAGCTATTATAGATACCCGTAGGTAGCATTATGTCTTTTTTTTTGTTTCTTTTTATAGTTAGTGTGTTCATTCAAATATTTAATGTTTAAATAACTCATTACAATTCTTTGATCTTTGTATTTTGTAGCATTACTTTTAATCAATGCATTTCCACAATATGTTTGTAAAAAAAACATAAAAAAATGGCTGTTCGTTTACTGAACTAATTATATTAGGGACTTGTTTCTCAAACTTTAATTCACAAAGAGATATAAATATTTTCTACACTGAACATAATATGTAGTTGCAGCGTTGTATGTTGTTTCAGAATTAGTCAATAAATATTTTTTTAATAAAAAAACAATACAGAGCAGGACAAGAAAGCAATATATGGTAATATATTTTAAAATATCGCCAGATAAAAAAATTGTTAAAGCAATTCTTTTTAAATATATTTTTAATATTTACAACCATTTATTATAGCTACGACCTGCGTAACGCTTACAATGAAAATATTTTAACAATATTTCCAAAGGCCAAAAATATTACAACTAAAAGTAATTTTAATATAAACAGTAATTTGATTATCAGAATCGTTTATATCCATATTAAAAATTTTAACACTTTTACAAGTTAATTTATATAAATATATATATATATATGTGAACGATAGAAGGGGATCAAATTGGGTTTAGTTTGAGCAGATTACTTTGAGATGAAACAGCTTCATTATATTGAGCAAGTTTTTGCTGAATGTGTTTTAATACCAGTCTTTATTTCAATACTCAATACGCAATACTATATTTAAAAAATTTGTTAATAAAGTATTCATGAATTTTCTTGTCGTTTCTTTTTTTGTGGAATTAGTCTTTAGATTTTTCATAAGTGCAATGTTTGTCTATTTGCAATTAAAAGCTTTGAATCTGGCTTTTAAAAGCACTTTAATACTAATTCTTTTTTTATGACCTAAATGTTATGCTTTCCTTAATAAATGAGATATCAAATCCAAAATGTTATATTTCTAACTAATGGTGCAAGAGATTATTATATTGAATTATACAAAAGAAAACTTTAAATATACTATATTACTATATACATTATATAGTAATATAGTATATTTAAAGTATACTATATTACTATATACATTTAAAGTATACTATATTACTATATACATTTATGTAAAAAATGGCTTTTTTACTGTTTTATCAAATGTCAAATTTTTCATGTATTATTTCATTTATTCTGCACAAACCAGTGGTTATAGTACAATATAGATTTTTGTTATTTTTCAACTGTAAAACATTATTTGTTTTGAAATATTTACTATACTATACTTGCTTTGGATATCTTTTATTGTCTGAACACAGTCTGTGTTTTAGAGGATAACGTGTAAAGACTTTATTGATTTATGCATGTTTTTACTATCACTATTTATATGTTCTTATTCAACTGCTTCTCTTTCTAATATATAAATTTAAAAAAGTAAATAATGAGATTTATTGATTTAAACCATAAAAGCTACACCTAATGAAAATCCTTTCAGTAATTTTTGCTTAAATATTTTTAAGGATTAACATTTAGATTCTAAGTGCATGTACACTGGTCTAAACTTTTGTTATTTATAATTTATAATTTAAATTATTAATAATTAAAGACTTTTAATATATATTATTGATAAGTCTGAGAACATATATATTTTTTTTTGTTTTGGCATTTAAGGAAAAGGTGAATTATTTTTAGGTAAATTATAATATTTATGATGAATAGCAATACATTTACTAGCTAATTGTTCAACTTATATAATTTAAATTAAAATGTAACTTATTTTATGACCAATTTATATTATACGACCAATCACTCCTTATATATATCATAAAATAATTTCTAATTTAGATTTTAGGTAAATAAAATAAAATAAAAAAATATGTACTGAAATATAGTTTAATCACTTTTAATAATGTTCATATTATGTACATAGCGCTTAGATATATAAAATGAATGTATATTAAACATTGTAAAAATTGTACGTCCGTACACCTTAAAACATAGTACAGTATACAACAAAACCAGTTACTAAACTAAACCAGACAGATACATAATAACATAATAAATGCCAACTTCGTTTACAATCTACAATTGACAATGTCCATTAAAATAAAAATGTACAAACGAATATAGCACTTACTCCTGATTTTAAAATGTAAAATAGCACATATATGATGTACAAAGGAATAAATAAAATCATATAAAAAGCACCAGTAACGAAACTGTCACCAGTTAAGTCGATATGCACCGTTTAGACTAAATATTTGTGAACGTGTGTACCCAGGAACATTGTATTGCTAATATCTTAAATAATTCAAATACGCTATTAAATAACACTGGATCTTAGACTATAAATTAATTGGCGGATATATTTTAAAGTTAATTTTTTACAATCTCTTTATTTACTAATTTCTGATCAACTTCATAGCTATTTTATCGAATATTTAAACATCTTTGTCTTATTTACATGATTCAACTTGAAATAGAATTTGGTGCAAATCGACAGAATTTTTAATTTTAGGAACTATATTTCCTATTCTATGGAATTTATTTATAAAAGGTGGTTAAAACTGAATTTCAAGACAATTCATATCAGCTAGCGAATAAAAATTATAAAATAAAAATCATTCAAAAAATAATCTTAAGACGAACTAAAATGATATTAACTTAAAATGAAGTCATATATTTTAGTATGAGTTAAAATGTGTTTTGATTTCCAATTATGTTGAATTAAATTGAATTATGTTAAATAAAATTAGTTCTAATCGAAAACCACGTTTGCTGTTATGAGAAATTGTGGAATTATTTGCCAATGAAAGCACAGATTTCAATATACGCTTATAGAAACTATTGACACAATCAATAGTTGAAAAGCGACTAATTCAGTCTTTCATTTTTTACTTCTTGTTATTGGAAAACGTAAATGGAATTATGCAATACGGGAATGTTGAATGAGAACAAATTTAGAATAATCAGTCTTGATAATCGATGAACAGACTCCTACAGGCAAGCGAATACAGGGTTTGTCTTAAAACACTAAAAATAATAAATACTTAAAATATGTAACGTATTGTGTACATTGCGATATTTAAAACTTAATGATGGCTTAGCAATTCTTAATCTAAAATTGCGAAATGGTCCATACTTGTTATAGTAAAAAATCTAGCACAAGTTATTTACACGAGCACCGCAAAATAATGATCCAATTGCACTTTATCGTTCACTGTTATTTTCACGCACTGTGACGTATTCACTAAAAGCTCGTTGGCACTTCGATAGTTTACTTTATTGGAATACTACACTTCTGTGCCGTCTTCTCCTTCATCTTCGAATAAAGGTTCGCTTGCGGTTACTTCAGTAGTGGGCTTTTTCTTAGGCTTGGGAGGAGGCCTAGGAGGTATTTTACCACTCCTTCCCATTGTCCCTGATTGATTTAATGAAACATTGTTATCATTTTTTCTATAATCATCCTTACTCGGCGAGTTAATTTCGTTATTATTTTCTGTTCTCGGATTTCTTCTCAGTGAGCCAGTCTCTGGCTTACCTTTCCTGCTTAAGGTACTATTGTCTGACATTTGTGCCTGTATGTCTAAGTTTCTGTTGTCCATTATACCAACTGTTTGTTTTCTTGACTCTGGTTGTGGAGTTGAAGTATTTTTTGCAGTCCAGCTCATTCTATTACTGATTGGTTCCTGAGGACCGGGAGTAGAAAGCTGGTTGGTTAATTGAGAGCTGATGCTGTTTCTAGTTGGTGTAAACGGTGGAGGAACCGGAGATGGCGCTGGTTCCTGCTCTTCTATAGGAGCATAGAATACTTGGTGTTGATTGGGATAAGCCACTGGTGTAGCCGGTAAAGGCCTATTTCTCATTGGAGAGAATTGCTGTTCTATTCCGGCCTTATTAAGGGAAAGAACTGAGCTGCCATCTGCAGTTGTCCTCAAGCCCAAGTTATCGTATAATGGTTCTTGTGCTTCAGTGCTCGGAAGAATTGCGGTACTTGCAGTACTGGACCAGGATGGAACTCGTGGTCTTCTCGGTATAGTTACATAGCCTTGTCTTGGAGTAACCACAGGTGGTGTCATTGGTGCTGTAAACGGAGACTGAGATCGAGAGTAGGGTAAAGTTCTGAAGAGGTTTTGATTGGTGGTCATGCCATAAATTGGAGAATGGATTGGGCTGACTGGATTTATTTGCAGCCTGCTTGTGTCGGGAACTGTAGATGCATTGCTTGCTGCTGGCGAAATCTGGGTTGCTCTTGTTGGAAAGGACAGTAGATCAGGAGGATAAGCTCTTCCGTCTGTTCGTCCATACTCAGCGTTGAGAGCATCCGTTGATCTTTTAGTGTGTTGGTCGAAATCTAATGATCTCTTCTCGTCGTCGTTGTGAGCTGTAAAGTAAAATAAGAATGCGTCAATAATGATTAATAAAAAGATATCAATAATTTAATGTCAAATAAAATTTTACCAAAAATAAACTTGAATGTTTGTTTACTGTACATATGTGTTTAATTTAAACTTACCAAATACCGAGTCATTGTCAAGAAGCGTTTTATTCAGTTCGGACATTTCAGTAGCCCCGCTAGTGATAGATGGTGGCACATCGTACCGTCTAGGAGGTTTTGTGACAGGGTTAACAGCCGTAATCAAACTCTTCTCCATTTCAGGTATCACCGACCCCTCAATCAATGCCTCTCCGTTAGAAGTATCTGCTTTCTTTTTCTCTGAACTACGTTTTCTACAGCAATAATAGCAGAGAATCACCAATATTATTAGTAAAATAGCTGCCGTACACGACACACCGATTAAAACGGGCAACATGTTGTTGTCCATTCCTGGAGGTACCACAATACCAGGCGGAGTGTGAGTAATAGCCAAGGTAAGACTTCTTTCTTCGACACCACCAGCATTTTTAGCTACACATAAGTACTCTCCGTTATCTGAAGTACCAGCATCCACTATAGTTAAATTAACCCATTTGCTGTTGTCCGTATTGGTTTGTGTAACGAAATATTTTATTTCACCTTGGTATCGATAAGTACCGTCGATTATTTGAGCATTTAATACCCAGTTGACTTCTGGTAAGGGATTACCATTTACCTGACATGACAAAGTCACATTGGCGTCTGATGATCTTAGTGTTGTTTTCGTTGAAGGGTAGACAATGCTTGGCCTGCAAGCAAAATCACTGGAGTCTAATTCCTTCCATAGTTTATCATGTACTTTAGGTGGTTCACTACATGAAATTGGTGACGTATAAAGATTTTTACTTATAACCCAATTACGGAACGGCTGCAGATAGCAATCACATCTCCATGGATTATCATGTACATCCAAATTAGATAAAGATGTTAGTGAACTTAATGTATCAATTTTGAGATGCTCTAGTTTGTTACCGTTAAGCCTTAAGATATTAAGCTTTGGCACGTTCATAAAGGTTTTAACACCAACTTGCACAATCCTGTTGTTGCTTAAATCAACCTTCTGAAGAAAAGGCAAATTATTAAATAGCCCATCCTCTAACTTTTCTATTTGATTATCATTAAGCGAGATCCATCTTATTTTAGCTGTCTCCTTAAAAGTATCTGAATATAAAGTTTTAAGATTGTTTTTTGATAAATCCAGTTCGATCATAATAGCGAGACCGCTAAGTCCATTTTTGTGTATGGTTATCAATTTACATTCCCTCAGTATGAGTTTCTTTAAATTAATTAACTGAACATCCTCAAAGGCATGCCTTGTCACTTCGTAAAGTTCGTTGCCAGTCAAGTCAAGTGTTTGTATTTCAGTGCTTAGAGTTTTAGGTAGTTGATCCAGCTGCGAATGTGAACAGTCCGCTTGTTTGTTACCGCTCGCCCAAACACATTTGCATTCTTGTGGACAGTTGGCAGTGAAATCTGCAGTAACTAAAGTAAGCCCAAGAGTTAGAACTGCCACAAAGTAACAATGTAGCATCCGGACTCCCATTTTGTTTTTCTTGAGGATCTGTAACAAAGAAAAACTTTTTTAATTTTGTAACAGAAATAAACAGTGAAACAAGCTTTTGTTTACAATACTCTCTTCCGGAAAATTGAATTAAACACAATTGAAAAACTTAAAACTGTGTAATAAAAATTTACATATCTGAAATTGGATTAAGAATGGGATTCCCTGTTTTAATATGGTGTAAGGAATTTAATAATACCGAGGTTGAAGTTACATATGAGGCGATAATACAACTGAAGGACCGATCCAATAAAAAACATTGAAACACTTAAGTAAACGTGTTTTAGGAGTGTTATAACAGTAATAAAGCGTAGCTTCAAATAGAAATGCACGGTAGATTTAATGGTCACATTTAGAGGCGAGCGGGAATCGTAGTTTACTTTGAGAGTAGTAAAAGTTTACAAATGTAAAGCATTAACAGATAAAACGAAGCAGACATAAACATACGAAACATGATCGTAAAGAATATAGACATGTTAGGTTGAATCAGAACGTGATGAGTGATGGAGATCCTTCGTCTAGAGAAAGTTTGCTTTTGCTATAAATCAGATGTTTGGTAAAACTTTTAAAATTATTTACGCTATATATGTACTTCCTTGTCAGTTGAGGTTGCGAAAGAGAAACATCTGGTTTTTGTATATGAAATGTTTAGTTTTATGACTTTTTTAGACTGGATATTTCGAAAATTATTTCTAATTATTTTTAGAGTTTAAAAACAATTACAATTCTTTCATCGTTTAAATTTGACTAACAGACAAAGCACATTTTAAATTATATTTCATTATTTTTTATTTTCACAGCTCATTTCATAAATTAAGGCGTTATGTGTTGCAATTTCACAACTTCGTCGGTGACATTTGGGCAATCTCGTTTTAATTAAATCCGACAATTTTAAGGGAGGAGAATGAAGCAAGAATATTTATTATATTTACATGAAGCAAATATACTTTGAACTCGAGGAATATATTGGAGATATCTTTGTTTTTGTTACGGTTGCTTCCGCAAGACTTACAATATATATATATTTATTTTCATTTATAACAATATTTTATATTATATAATTTCTCCTAATACTTACTTACTTATTGCAGTCTCGTTTTCCTAACAAGACTTTGATTTAGAAGGTAAAAAGCTCATTAGTGGCAGTTTACGATAATTATCTTAAACGCGGTGACGGTCGCGAAAAGCAATTTTGTTCTAAGTGCGTTCCACTGTGTGATCTGCGTCTACCATTGTATTTAGGTTCAAGTTGTGAATTCTGAGCTGTGTTGTAAAGAGATATAGATAGTTTTGTTTATCCATTAAAAATTCATAACGTATCAATTTCATAGATATATATAATATGTAGTACAAAACTTTTACTCTCTCGCTGTTTCACCAGCATATTTATTAACAGATAATAATTACTTCAATGGCTTATCCAAATAAATTATATATTTTTAAAATACTTCGGCCTTATTATTGAAGATTTTTGTAGTAAGTCTTTCGTGATCCGGCTTTACTCACATTAATTTATTAATTTTATCGGAATCGAAGCGTGAACTGAGTCATTCTCCAGCTCATGAATAACGGCCCGGAAGGGTTTGTAAGTAATCAAATATCGATAAAATTAACGTAATTGAAGCTATATATCATAACAGTTTTTTTTTCAATAAAAAACTACATCATATATAATCAAAGTTTCCGCCTCAGCTTGTAACTTATTCACAATATAGACACACAAAACATTGCTCTTTCAGTGTGTAATGTGATGTCGTAATTCCGACGTTATTGGCGAGAGGGCTCTGTGTTATAATACAATGTTCCTTTCATATTAAAGGTGATGAGAAACGTTATTAGTACGAGTTTCAATTAGTTCTTCTTGTCGCATAAAAATCACGCATAATTTTTTTATTAAATATATTTTTATTTAACTAAATATGTTTTAATGTACAAGACCTATAATTATATATTACTACTATCTAACCCGGCATACGTGTTTCTCACCCGGCATAAACAACGTGTCATATAAAAGTATAAAAAAATATTTAAAAAATAATGGTGGTAAAAAAGTGGTTAAAATCTGCATTGAGTGTATTTTTAAATGTCAAGTAATAAAATACAACTAAAAAAAAATTATTCAATAATTTTGAAAAACTAACCTATCACTTATTAATATGAAAAATAGCTTAGTTCTATTCTCATACCCACTCAATATAATATATTATAATAAATTTCATAAGAATTGGTCAAGCCGTTCCGGAGGAGTTTGGATACAAACGCTGTGACACGAGAATTTTATTTACTTGATAAATGTTTATACTTTTTATCTTCACATAGACAGTATTTGTGTTTTAAAATAAAAAAAAAATTTGAAAAATTTTCTGTTGTAGTTCAATTCATTGTTAATCGCAATAAAGTTTAGAAGCCACGAACTTCTTTTAGTACAGTTACAATTCGTCACATTTAATCTCAAACAAACAGAGACAACATTGAAATAACTTTTAAGAGTAACATAAATTTTGTTCTTGTTAAATGACTTGTATGACCTGTTTTGTTAAAAATATAACATATTTTTGTAGCTTTAAAATAGTATTTTTCTATTTATTTAGTTCAAATCTAGAAATATAGTTATATAGAATCGTTAAGGCAGGTTTTTTATTTTTTTATTTTATTTTGTCTCCCCTGGGGGTCGTTAACTTAAAATTACAACGACAATACTTTTAAAAAAGAAAGTACTTTAGCCGTAATTTTAGAAATTCTTTGATTAAATTTTTATTGTTACTTATAAATAATGATTGTACTTTTAAAAGATCATTTATACAAGTGTTTTTTCATAACATAACATAGCATGATATATGGTTAGACATTTTAATATATAGCAATGTAACAACGCCGTCTGTTCAATTCAATGAGCTCTTTCTAAAGGCTGCCTTCATTGACCCCCCGCTAGTTAAGGGTTAGAAGCGAAAGTATTGTATAGATGTGGTTTGATTTTAATTAATTTTAAATGAATTAACTGAATAAATAAATTTAAGAAAACTCGGGTTGAAATAAAAAGTTTTTATATTTAATATTGAAAGAAACTAAATAATTGTTACACTTTATTAAGTATTACAACTAGAATGTATTTTGGTTCAAATTATTAACATATACAAACTTTTGTTGTTTAATTTATTATAAAAAACAAATTAATGTTTTTATTGTTTATTTGAGGGCTTGATGATAAATAGAAAATAAAATAATAATAAATATAAATCCAAAAGGTCGTATCCTCGTTACGCCACATTCCCCTATAACCTGCTAAATGAATCAATTCTGATGCAATGACTCTACCAATTATTCTTATTAGCGCTTATGAAGAAGAGCTCCGCTCTCGTATTTTGTTATTTTTTATATAAATATTTTTACTCAGGAAATTAACATAAATTCGTCATAGCAATATGAATATATCATAGATAAAATCATAATAAGTATAAGTCCAATACATTTTATTTATATTTTTCTTACAGCTACAACCTAGATTACATGCTTTTGTTGCGTTTTTATTTAATTAATTAAATATTAGTCCATTTGATAACCACAATGCTTACTCAGAGCTGAATAATTATTCACAGACAATCACTGTAACCGCTACATATATATATATATATATATATATATATATATATATATACATATATAGGCATAGATATAGATGTGTATGTGTGTGTTTTGGAGTCTACTTAAAAAATCTTTTGAGTTAGTTGTACCAAATCAAAAATAAAGCTTTTTTTATTGATACCAACAATATTCAAGTAATTTATGTAAATGTCCAATAGATGTCGCTACTAGAACTCGAGTAATAATAAGATTTGAATTTCAATATCCAAATAGGTAAAATAAATACGGACTTGAATTTCTTACTCTGTACAACATATACTATTAAAATATACAAAGCGAAAATCTTAGAAAACATGACTAATTCTAATCCAGTAGCTGAATCACAATAAATTAGTAATGTATGACAAAGATATTGGTAACTTTATACAATTTATAATACTACACTATACTATTAATTACTATAATACTATTTATCACAAGTCAAAATAAGATATCTTTAAAAAAAAATAGAAGTTTCGCCTCCAAAATTTTGAACTTTTGTACAAATTTTCAAACCCATTTTTATGTCTTGAGGGTAGTAGTAATTCTAAAAATCCAATATTATTACATATGTCAATTATGAATTTTAAATTATGGACCAAAGCAGTTAAGCCAATCAAAATAAGTCGATAGGAACTTCCGTTCGTAACTTTGGTTCTTAAACTTCAAACAGCTCAGACCTTCAAACATTTTAAGTTATCTCCACACAAGGAATACTTTATTTAGTTTAATAATGTTTCATTCTATTAATATATATGGCTATGCTTCAGCTTAACAAACATTGTGAACTAATCTACCCTTATAAATATTAAATCTATCATTACATTTGGGAATGATCCCAGTACCTAGCACAGTTAGCGGTTTTTGTACGTAATTGCTATTATTACTTCAGGGATGATTACGTTCTGTTTACGAGGTAGAACGGAAACGTAACTAAATAGGTACGTCCGTAACGCATACGTAAGTAAATGTATTGTACGTAAATAATACGTAAAAATGTGATAAAATTAAAAGCATACTATTAGTCATCGATGACTCCACTGTTATCTGTTAACGAAGACAGAATACAACAAAATTTGTTCCAAATAATTTCGATAGATGACGTTTATTTATTTAAACGCTTACAAAATAGTACCTTGGACTTCTTTTTTTTGTTTACTTTAGTTGTAATGAAAAAGCTTGTATTTTTTAAATAAAAATGTACAAAGCAATGACCAGACTACCTTTGTTGAATGTTTAGGTAAAGCGAAAAATTTATATCATAATACATTTGCTGGTTTTCTCAGGCAAATATTCAAGATTCCGCTTATAAAGCAACACAGCGCAATCTAAATTTCAAGTTTCTAGCTCCATGGTTGTGTATAAGTTAATAAATCCTTTATTCGGTGAAATACAGTACATTCAGTATCTCATGAATGCAATCTTTATCTTATTTTATACTCACTAAGCGTTTTATAAATTATTTTAAACAAAATATTATATATAAATTCAATCAATCTTTCAATAGCTTAATCGACTTTCAAGTCAATGATTTTCAATAGTGAATAAAGATGAGTGATTTTGGTGTCATAAAAAATAGATTAAACTAGCTATTGGCCGCGGCTTTTGACCGCGGATAAATGATTTTTATAAGTCAACGTCATGGTGAAGATTATATGATTTCTATATATATCTAAATGAGTCATTTTGGTAGGTAAATATAGTTTAATAATTCTTAAGAGTTTCAAAATTATTACCTATTTTTATCCTTAAGAAACGATTTTCAAGGAGCAATATTTGGGAAATGTTGGTTTCTTCGACAAACGTTTATCGAATGTTAGTGGCCCTAAAGGTCGTTGTTGAAGAAAAAGATAACCTAAGTCCTTCCTGTGATGTAAAGCTTCACCTTGCTAAGTTCTATCAAATTCTGTTAAGCCAGAATTTCAAATACATAATATTAATAAGGATGTATATTTGAAAATTATATTTGAATGTAACCACTATTGTATTTGCGGGTAGTTTCAAATACACCTTGATTATCTAGCCAGAAAAGCCGATAAATACTTTAATACACATAGTTTCCGTAACAATACTCAATACGTTTACAATACAGCAGTGGAGCGTGTGTAATACTTCGCATGATTGCACAAAGAGCACGTTAACAGCGCGATTTATTTCTAAAGTATTGTTTGTAACCCTTATTATATAGAAAATAAGGTTCAATACAAAACAAACAAAAATATTCTCTGTATTTATTTCTGTCTAGATTATTGTTTGATAATAATCACATAAAATATGAATTTATTTATAAATTAAAGAAAAAAGTTTTATATATTGCATATTTGAAATCAAACTAATTTTTACGGATTAAACTCGCGTATAATTTTGGTTACATTTTAATTTTAACCCGACGTTTCGAATGCTTTGCAGCAATGGTGTTCACGGGAAGACGAGATGTAAGTGTCTGTCAGTAAGTCAGTTAATTAGTCATCTACGTCCAACGGTTCTTTAGATATTGTATATTGTTTGGGTGTTGCTATAAATTGTATACAAAAATGGTTTCGAATAAGAAAACACGCATTAAACAAAATGCCTTCCGTTCAAGTGTAAAAAATCCGATATCGCCAACATAAGCTTAAACATAAACGTAAAATTTCACAGCATCCCTATAAATAGAAATGGGGCTATCGAAATCTTAACGAACTGCAGACTTGCGACACTCTGCGTCTGTCGTAGTAACGTCTTCGAAGGTTTTTCATTTATTTTCTTTTGCTGCGTCTGTCGTAGTAACGTCACGCAACGTTTTTCTTTTTTTTTAGTTGGTCAAGTTGTAAAGAACTTTTAGATTTTTAAAAATAACAAAACCAAGGAGTAATGTAGTAAGTAGTATACCTGTTAATAATATATATTTTTTGAACACGAAAGCTTAATAATCTCCTCTGGAACTCTATTTGGCATTTATGGAATCTAGTTATATTTAATAGTTGAAAGTTATGTGTAATAAGAAATTTTTGTTGACTTGAATTATTATGCTTTGAATTATTATTCTTATTCACTAACTAACATAGTCTTTAAGAAATTGTGACTAACAAATGTATGGATTTCAATGTGAAATAAATTATTATTATTATATGTATCGTAAATCTGATGATGATGATGGATGCGTTGTGTTTCAAAAACCCCTCCGTCCAACAGTCGCAAGTTTGCCGAAATTTAATATGGAGATACAGAAATTTGTAGTCAAACGTATCAAAGCGAAGGTTAGAAAATTTCATCAGCCTTACAGATCTGAATCTTTTCGTGAGATGGTTAGCAGTTTTATATTATATCTCATTTGAAAATCGAAATATAGTACAAAATTGGGGTAAAATAATGAAATTCAATATGTATATTTCATACGATTATGTGCATAAACATGCATATATTTTTTAAACTACTTGTCTTGGATATTTACACAAATGGTCACTAAGTGGATTTAAAGTGGAGAAGATATAAATCAATCAATCAATCAATATTTACACCATTGTACAGAAACTATTAACCTAAATATCAATACCACATTTTATATATGAAAGGTATTTTATTAAAAGGACCTAGTTTGAATTATCTTTGTATTACAGAACTATTGTCCCAACCTTTAAATAATGTTCATAATTACATTTTAATTATATCTCACATATAATAGTAAATTTACATAACACAATTACATTGGAATAAATTTAATGAAGCAATACTTGATAATTTATATATTTAATTAAAATATATATCTTTTGACCTGGATTTGTCGATAGTTCATAACGAACACAAACTGTTGTTAATAACTTGACCACAGTTTCACTTGTCCAGAGCAGATTTAGTGATTATATTGTATGTGACTAAAAATTATATATGTATATATTTATATATTGGGTTCAAATTTAAAGCATATCGCTTAAAACTAATATAATAACCTCGAGATGTTTGTATTTTGTCATTCAAACATTTAAATAATTTATATACAGCTCTCGCAAATCGTCCAGACTATATTTCAAAATACTAATCGATCTAAAATCCAAGATTGAATAATACTTTAGATAATTTATTAAAAATTAAAAAACTAATGGTACTTAAAGCCCATTGAAGGTTTTGTACTTTCAATCTACAGAAAAACTTGAAATTTATATAAGATATATATTATAAAAGTTCTTGATAAATGACCGAAAAGCAAATTTAATTTTTGAAATTTTATAGTATTACAGATAGATTTATCAAATCACTACAATAAAAAGGATTTGTTTCTTCTGATTACTCCATATATTTAAACATTTAAAATAATGTTTTGAATTTATATAAATACAATTATTCAAATATTTTTTAAAATTCAAAGGACTTAATTTTTGTTGTTTTATTGTTATTTATTTAGTATACACATTATTAGTTTTAAAACTTAAATTCTTATAAATCTTTAGTTTTATCGCAAAAAATATCCACATCCCAGAAGATTTCCAATTTTATTGTCTCGTTTCCTTTGAGTTCACACAACCATAGTAGGTATGAGACTGGTTTTAATATGATGCTTTTGTTCCTTAATTAGATATTAATATTTAGATAACAATATAAATATTTATTGAGGAATTCATTCATTACTTCTAAGTTAAACTCAGTAAGGAAAACTTCTGATAGTAATAACGTGAGTACAGTCGGATAATTATTGAGCGAAGCTCTCCACGACAGTCTTTTCTGCATCCTTTCTGCAATCATCAATCAAAAAAGGTATATCCGAAAAATACCAAATTTTGCGCATTGATAGACATCAGTCTGGTGATGGTTTTAAAAAATAAGTTTTTCAAATATTCGATGTCGTTGAGGAGCAATCACAGAAAAACTAAAATCCCATAGACTTCAACAGGAAAAATTATCTCATGCGAAAATTGGGCTTTACATTGACATGCGCGTTCAATATTTTTAATAGCTTTTAGAATGTATTCTTTTTTTTTTCTCAAAAATAGGTGAATACAGAATGCGTCAAGTTTTGTAAATGCAACTTCGGTGCTGTTTGCACCTCGCTTCACTCAACATGCTAACACGTACCGAGATTTTGCGAGCGCAGGGTGACAAAATTGAGGTCTGGTTCCCGCGCCTAGTATATAATACTAATCATGAATCATAAAAATTTACTTACAAAAATATTAAACTTTATGCTAAACCTAACTAGAGTATAATTTATTTCTATGATAGATTAAAATATAATTAATTTATACAACAGTTTCTTGCCATCTGCATTAATAACCGACTTCTAGCTATCTTCAATCGCAAACTGTAGCCTGGTAAATCATTTCGATCGTAAGTCAAATATAAAGTACAGTTTCAAAACAAAAATTGAACTAGCACTTATGTACAAACAAAGTATGGTTCTACTTAAAATCCTTGAATAAAAAGAAAAATAAAAGTATCTAGACTATCTATCTATAATCTCCGTTTAATCTATCCTGGTTTCATTGTAGTAGTACATTTTTATAGTGTAATCTATTATAAATTTTAAACGTATAGTTAGTTCTTTTGTTAACAATATATGAGATTTATATGTATGAATTAAAGATATTTCAAATTAATTTAATCGAATAATTATTGGTTACGACTAAGTGTAAATACACTTACATCTCGTCTTCTTGTTACAAAGCATTCAAAAAGTTAAGTTAAATCCGTTAAAAATAGTTATTTCAATGTGGATATGTAAATATCCGAACAGCTTAAACTTATTAAACTATATAGTTTCATTTAATATCTAAATAGAAAGAAAGTTTAAAAAAACCCTGGCATTAAATACTACACGGGAAACAAAGCTGAAATACCAAGTTTCTTGAGCAGATCTAAATATACATAGATTAGTTCTTAATATATATAAAAACACATTTGTGGTTTATATTAATTGAGAAGCAATCGAATATCCCGTTGTTAGAACATCCAAGACACCGTTAAAGTTAAATGAATTTAAAATAGTTTTATTTTCATGTGTGTATTTAGTATATTTGGAAAAATTTTCTTCGACTATACAGAGTTTAATTTCGTATTTAATTTCCTAGGAAAGTAAAAATAACCCTAGCTAGACAGGACATAAAATTGAAATATCAAGTTTCTAACTTAAGCAGATTTAATAGTATAGATATATTAGTACTCAATATATATATATATATATATATATATATATATATATATATATATATATATATATATATATAAATATATATAAAACCCATTTGTTGTTTGAATGTATTTAGTCGCAATCGAAGGTCCCGTCGTTAGAACATCCAAAACACCGTTAAAGTTAAATGAAGTTAAAATATCTTTGATAACGGATATCGGAGAAGTGATCATGGCCTAATAAAGGAGGTCTTGTGTAAAAATTGTCCATTAGATAACAGGTCAGACCAGACAGCCTATAATAATATTTTACTTAAATAAATATTAGCTTCCACAAAATTATACTATAATAATGTAATATAATATATATCAAATATATCATTTTGTATAACTTGTAAGATTCAAAACAAGTCTTGGTAACCTGTTTTATTTAGTATGTTATTCACTTATGCAATACTATATAATACACACATTTTAATATCATTAGAATATTTGGGAATCGGTGCAATGCATTAATTCATTCAGGCTCTTCAATCATACATCACCTCTGTGAAGACTTTCTTCAACGTATTTTATCCATTCATGTCTTCGGTCCCCCTCTTCTCATGAACCATTCAAAAGATTTACAAAATTTCTTACAGTGAAATACACGTCAAAATTTAGCCACTTATTATATTAAGTTAGTATTCATTTATATATATCTGTTAAATGTATACAAGACACTGTCTCGACTGACATATTATAGCGCAGCTTAAAAACGAACTGACTTGTCACTTTCTATCTAACGATTAATATCAAAGGTGTGAAAGTGACGAAACAGAGAATACGTTATACTTTGTGTAAATGTTTTTATTAGTAAGGGGGTAATAATTTAATTTTTAATTTTGAGAGAAAATAGATTCTATGCTGTAGGTGTTGTTTAAGTATGTAACGAAATTCATTACCTAAATGAGGCTTTATTTTATGATCATACAATGAGCTAGTTCTTTTGTATATAAATTATTTTATTTACTTTTACTTCGCATATTCGATATCAACGCTATACCCATATACAGTAAATTTTTAATTGAATTGTAATAAAATTGTCAGAATTTTAATATGTCGCTCAAATACTTAATTAAATTTGTTAATTCAGCGATGATATTTTTTTTTTACGTTTCTCTTCGAACGTCAATGTGATTGAAGAATTCAAGTGTAAATTATTCATGAAAATTTTTAATTTCATTGCAATTTAACATTGTATTTATAAATGGATAATTTTTTGATATAAAATATATCTTTTATTTTAATAAAATGTAGAATGAAAAAGTATGAATAATTCGAATCTGCGATTGATAGAGACAAATTTAACAACTGAGCTATCGTGTCCCTGCTTGTCTTGATGAATTTAGCATTCATTATGTTACGATTTTTTTCGATGTCTTAACTAAACTATGCATTATAAAATATTGTTATTATATTTAACATTATCATTCATTTTAACCTAAATTGTCAAACTTAGGTATTACAAGTCGCCAGTTGGAGTTGATTCTAAAATTAAAATATTATATAATGTCATTTTTTCAAATATAAATACAGAAGAAAGTATATATTTTTGTCAAAACTAAGCAAGAAATTTATCTATAATCGCAAAAAATACGAAAAACCTAAGTTTGACAAAATAACAGTGAAATTTAGTTTAAAACTAAAGTTTCAATATTAAATAATTACTTCAATGTTATTCCATTGAAAATAAAGGATTATTTTAAAAATATTACTAGTTTTAAATCCGTGTGTAAAACTGTATATCTATATATATATATACATGCATGTGTGTATATAATACCATTAACTTGGAATCCTCGGTATGTAAAGGCTTGTATTAGAATATGTAACTGAATAACTAAGGCTTTTTATAGCAGTATTAAGTGCTATTTGTTTTGAGTAGCAGTTAAGATAATTCATGAGATCATCAATTGTTTGGTAACGACTTTGTGTCAACCCTACATACTAAAACTACTTTATAATGGATATTACTGCTATAAATATCTTAAAAGATAAGAAAAACGATAATTTGAAATTTCTTTAAACCAGTATAAGTAATTTTAAAATGATTTTATGATTGAAATTAGTTTAATTTGTTATATATTGAAAATTTATTTACTTAAAACAGTTGGACATAGGAAAATATACTGAAATATTCTGAAGGTAAAACCGTATAGAAATGTGTCCTGAAAATATAAGATAAAACGTATGTAAATCGCTAAAAGTGAATATTTTTAATAAAGTTCAAATTGTGAAGTTAAACTGCACGTCCGCTTTGAGGTTATTTTAGTAGATTTGCAAAGCAAGAGGCTGGAAATGATTCATTCATTTTATGAGTTTTAGTTAGTGATTTAAATCAGAAATAAACACAGATCGTAATAGTGTTGTCTTAATCAAATATTTATATACTTATATGTGGCTAGGTTGGTGATCTATATTAATATTTAATTAGAATCAGTCAGTAAATAATGTTAAACTTAGTGAATCTAGATTTCAGTTTATATTAAAATAATTAAGATTTTTTAACATTATTTCCATATAATATAAAACAATGTAACTTAAAATATATTTTTAAATTTATTCAGTATTATGTTAAAATATGAACTAAGGAAATATGAATACTTTATACACGTCACGGCTGAGTTTAGACTATGACAGTGATAAACAACATACATACTTTGATATGTCTAATAAAATACATTGATATATTGTTTGCATTTTAATCATGAAATAATAGGCTAAAAATATGTCTTTCTGTACTTGTTTCTATTATAAAGGTTAACTTTGTTAGTTGGTGGATAATATTTGAAATAACTTTTAAAATATATCGTAATTATTTAAACGAACTGTTTCGTGCGGTTCCATCTGCAGACAAATTATTTAATTATAACTATGTAAGTGTAGCAGCATAATAGTTGATAGCCTTCCTCGTGAATTCGCTTATCATAATCAAAAGTCATTTTTTAAAATCCATCCGGTATTTCCAAAGATTAAAGCGTTCAACTAAACTAACAGACAACCTCTTCAGTTTTATAATATTACTATATATTTAAAAGAATGGTCATTCATAATTGATGCATTTCAAATAAAACCTTTTCATAGACATATTGCTACACATTTCTCCCGGACGCTATTTATAATGCATATGAAGTCTCGTGCATGTCATATATTTTTATATATAAAATATAAATATGATAGTATGTATGTCTGTTTGTATATCAATGTAAGTCCATTAACACAAGTCCGCAGCATGCCGAGACGTAGTTATTTTTGTTCGAAATAAAACAGAGCCAATGTTGGATGGACAGACAGATAAATATTTCATTAATGCATTGGCTAATTAACTTAAAACAGTTATACATTATTATTTATTATATGTATACAAAACAAATTTTATTAACGTTTTTTTTCCATCATAATGAAGGTTAATTCCTCAGTTTGGTAAATTCAAAAAACTTTTTGATGTGACATCAGTAATCAAAAGTAAAATTAAAAATATTTATTTATTTATTTATGGTGTTTCTACTTTGTATCAATATCAGTTGTAACTTGTATACGTCAATTGGTACTGTTAGGAGTGGATATTTTAATACAATACTTATCGAAATAGGTTCTTCTGTAAAGATATTTTCCAACTTAAAAATTAAAGCTCCTAGGCTTCCAAAAATGATTTGATCTATCAAGAACTACGGAACAAACTCAGCCGGGTATTTTTTTAATCACTGTTTCACAAACATCAAAATATTTAATAAACAATTGGCGAACTAGAATCACCCCACAATACATGAAAGCCTAATTATTTAAGACTATACGAGATAACGAAATGCTAAAATTAAATGAAAGGTGAGGCAAAGTCTC